>JAJIBD010022398.1:0-55047 GCA_021461705.1 Cryptotis parvus
CCTGGCTTTGCACTCAGGAATGACTACTGTTTATGTTCAGGGGACAATATGAGATGCTATGGATCAAAACCATCTTCAGCTAAGAGCAAGAAAAACACCCTACCCTTGGTACCAACACTCCTGATACACAAAGTAACTTTATTCTTGCCAGGAGCCTAGTATGAACAAACATGGAGACTGGCCCAGAAGATCCAGGTTCCAAAAATATCAGGACTGAGAAAGGACAAATACTACTTTGCACTATCACTTTATGGAAGCAGGAATATCCTGTGGGGTCAGAGGCACAGAGATGATCACTTGATCACTTGAATCCGGTTATTCATCGATTTGCTCGAGCGGGCGCCAGTAACATTTCCATTGGACCCTATCACGTGCCAATGTAGCCCAATGGCATCTGGTTGATTCAGGAATATGAAGAGCCTCAAACCGTTCCTTCAGGGTCTTGACAAGGAAGTCTGACCATCTTGTAGGTGGGCGGCCACGTGATCTTTTGACATCCCGTGGGATCCAGTCGGTAATGGCTCTAGTCCAGCGGTTGTCTCCAAATCGCATTACATGTCCAGCCCATCTGATTTTTCGATGCCTTGGCAAGCGAGACAGCATCCCTGATTCTGGAATAGCGACGGAGGTCAGAACTCCGGATTCCTTCTCTCACTTGAGTGAGGCGTGATATTCCAAGCATAGCTCTTTCGATTCCTCTCTGGGAGACCCGAATAGCATTCTCATCCTGCTTTCGTAGGGCCCAGGTCTCTGAGGCGTATGTTAATGCAGGGAGAACGGTGGAGTCAAAGAGATGTGCCGGGCCGGAGGTTCTTTGTCCTTTTAGCTATTTCTTCGATGCCTTTGAGAGGCATTCCATGCCCGCTCTCTTCCTCCTGCGCAGCTCAGGTTTTAGGTCGTTCATCATGTTGATTTCTCGACCTAGGTACACATAACTGCTGCATTCAGAGATGTTTGTTCCATTGAGAGTGAATGGGGCCTCTGGAACTAGTTCATTCCTCATGAACATAGTTTTCTTTAGATTCAGCTGTAGACCTATCTTTCCACATTCTCGGTCAAAGTCAGCCAGCATTTGTGCAGCTTGGCTAATGTTTGGTGTTATTAGAGCGATGTCATCAGCGAAGCGGGAGGTGGTGTAGTTGCCGACCATCTATCTTCACTCCCATTCCTTCCCATTCTAATTGTTGCATGATGTTCTCGAGGGTGGCGCTGAAGAGTTTTGGTGAAATGGTATCCACCCTGTCGAACCCCTCTTTTCACATTAATGATCACTTCTTTGTAGAATGGTGAGATCCTGGTGGTGAATCCGTAATACAGCTCACGAAGGATCTTGATGTATTGGGTTTGAACACCCTGTTTGGCTAGGGCTTCGATGACTGCTTCAGTCTCCACAGAATCAAAGGCTTTCTGTAAATCAATGAAGCGTGAGACAGAGCGGCATCTTGTACTCCCTACAAACCTCAATGAGCTTGGTTACCGTGTGGATATGGTCGATTGTGCTGAATCCTTTCCGGAAGCCTGCTTGCTCGCATGGTTGTCCTTCATCTAGTGTTCTGCTAATCCTGTTCAGGATGACTCGTGTAAACAGCTTGTAGATGACAGACAACAGGCAGATGGGGCGATAGTTGCCGATGTCGTGAATGTCTCCCTTCTTGAACAGTAGAACTGTCCTGCTGGTTTTTCCATTGGGGAGGGCACCTTGCATTCGGACAGGTAGCGTGTGAAGAGCCGAGCTAGTGTATTGATGAGTACCGATGGCAGATTCTTCAGGTGTTCGGGTCTGACTTTGTCTGGGCCTGGTGCTGTTCCCTTCTTTACCGACGAGATGGCATGTCGGATTTCAGAAGGGAGAAAGTTGGGAATGACATATCCATCCTGTGGAATTTGGTATGTGGGCAGGTGGATGTGGCTATCAAAGAGATTTGAGTAGAAGTCCTGGATAATCTTCTCCATTGCCTTTCTGGAAGATGTGATAGATCCATCCAGGGCGTCGGAGGGCAGTCATCTTGGTCTTATAGTTGGCAAAGGACAGGCGGGCAGTGCGAATGCTTTTCCCTGGCCTCTGCTGCATCTTCCAGTATTTCTGCTCTTCTGTCTTTGAGGTCTTCTTTTATCGCTTCTCTGCACCGTTTAGCAAGCTTGGACGTTAGCATTTGGTCTCCTGAGGCTCGCGCCTTGCCACGTTGGCGAATGAGCTCGAGAGTTTCTGAAGACAGGCGTCCTTTTTGTGTCTTTTCTCTCTCTTGGCATTCTTCGCACAATCATGGAGGTGCTGAACCAGTCGGTTGTATTCTTCATCGATGTCGTCAATGATGGTATCTTCCCATGTTGCTGCAATGGTGCCAAAGAGTTCCCAGTTGGTGGTCGTTCTGGGAGTTCTCTTCTTAAACTTTGCAGCCTTTTCTCCGTGTTGCGGGAAGTAGAATTTTGCACGAAGGGAGACGGTGGTCCGATCCTGTTTTGGAATTTGGGGACGACAGCTAAATCGGTCAGACAAAACCGTCGATTGAAGATGATGTGGTCAATTTCATTGTGGAACTGTCCGCCAGGAGATTCCCCATGTCCAACGTTTCGCTTCAGCTTTCTGGAACTGTGAGTTCCCATGAATGGTCTTGGTGGACATGATGAACTCAGATAGTCTCTCACCCTGTTCGTTTCCATTCTAGGCCATGGGTCCCGATGTGGAGTTCTTCAGCCGATCTTCTTGGTCCTATCTTGGCATTAAAATCACCGACTATGATCTTGTAGAAGGTGTGATCTTTTTTATAGAACTCCTCCAATTCCATGTAGAATTTCTCAACTTCATCTTCTTTGTATGTGGATGTTGGTGCGTAGACAATGAAGATAGACATTGCTGGCAGTGGGCCACATCTCTTCAAGTGTAATCGTCCTATTCGGTTTGTTAGGCATTCAAATGAATCAATGTTTACGACCATGTTCGTGTTGACAAGGACACCAACGCCACCAATGCCTCTTTCGTCACATGTTCCAAGGAACAATTCTTCTCCGGTGTCAAATACAGCATGATGCAACTGGCGCCTCTTGCGTCTCAGTCAGACCAATGATGTCGTACTTCATCTTTTTTGCTTGCAGCATCAGATCCCTCAATATATGCTTCTGATGCCAGTGTACGTGCATTGAAAGTACAGACAGTCGTTTTAGTCCTTCTTCGTTTTAGCAGCCTAGGATGGCCATAAAAATTTTGTCAGGCACTGCTTGTTTGCCTTTCTTACTGCTGCCGTATTAAGGGCTCTTTCGGGGTCAGGAAAATAAACATTTCTGTTACTGGATTTGGCATATCGAACACACATCGGACAGCTTGCCAGGCTCTGCC
Organism: Cryptotis parvus; assembly: GCA_021461705.1. NCBI lineage: Eukaryota > Metazoa > Chordata > Mammalia > Eulipotyphla > Soricidae > Cryptotis > Cryptotis parvus. The sequence continues at coordinate 3,335 of JAJIBD010022398.1, forward strand.
ATCGCGGGCGCTATATTCTCATTACTTTGTGGGACTCTCTCAGAGGGTGGGTTGAACATTTACGGTAATTTGGAGGTAAATGCGGCGGCCGCGGCCCGCCATAGCGAAAGCTGGTTTCTGCTCTGCCGGGTGTACCTGTGTACAGGTATGATAATCCAGGAACAAGAACTATTTCCATTAATATTTTCAATAATTACCAGCTGGAGGGGCAGCAGCTCTCATCTTGTTGACTGACTGACCACAGCTGATTGACAGCTCAAAGACATCAACTCCCTTATATGCCACCAGATCAAAGGGCAGCACAACTTAGTGGTAAGTTTGCATAATTTACACTACCAGGACATTTTACATTTTTATGATAGGATTTATGGTGATAGAGAGGAGACAACCAGGAGCCAAAATCCTGTAGGAGGTGCTAAGTGAGGTGGGATAAACAAAGAATGGAACAGTTTGTTAACTTAGCCTTCCTAATTAGCCCCAGAAGACAAGTTCTTGTCAGACTTAGAAGTAACAGAAAAATAAGAAAAACCTGTTTTCTGTCTAACATCAAGCAATGTCCATTAGACTCCATCTTGGGCTAGTTACAGCCAACAAGGATATTTGCAGAGATATGATCTAGAATGGCATAGTCTGTGTAACTGCAGCTTCATTAACAGTCTCACTAGGAAATTCAACATACTAACTCTATTGGTAGACAGTCTGCCAGAAAACCCTGAATATCTGTTAACAGGCAGTATGCATCAGACCTTCCTTTGCATATCCTTAAATTTACTTTCTGCCCACAACTTTCTATATCACTAAAGAAACAATGAAATTTAGTCCTTTCATGTGAACAATCTTTTTTTTTTTTTTTTTTGGGGAGGTCATACTTATTGTATTATTGTTTTATAAAATTTGGACCAAACCTGGATATGCTCGGGATTACTCCTGGCTCTGCATTCACAAACTATTCTTGGTTGGGTCTGGGAAACATAAGGGATGATTGAGACTAAAGTAGGTTTGGGCATATGTAAGGTAACCGCGTTAACCACTGTCCTATTGCTCCCACCCCTCTTTGGGGTGGCCTCTGTCTATGCTGAGGCAGAGCCTAAGATTGATCTTAGGTTCTGTATGCCTGGCTGGTTAAAAGCTGGGGATGTAAATTAAAATTGGGTAAATGGATAAAGAATCTAGACATGAGTTGGAAAGATCTTGGAAGGGCCAGAGAGACAGTAACAGTGTGTAAGGCACTTGACTTGCATGCAGCTGGGTGGGTTTCATAACTTATACCCAGAATGCCCCTGACCTCCACCAAGAGTGATGTTTAAGTATATTCATGAAAATACACTCATGTTGGGTGACAAGCCCTATTGAGCTCTGGGTTCTTGCTAACATTCAGCATATGTTAAGAGCTGCTCTCTGCCTAAATGGAATCTCTGGAGCACATACAATGGAAAACGTGGGCAGAACTGGATTGATTTCATAATTTTATATGGCAAAGCATCCTTATTATGAATCTTTCTTGCTCCAGTACTATAGTCTTTTTGACCCCCAGGTCCCCATGGGGCACAGACATGCAGTCACTGCAAGATGTACCTGGTAACAAAAGATCAACATAATGTAATCAGTTTCGCTGGTTCAAAAGACATGCCAATGTACCTCTGATTCTAAAGGTGAAAGGCAAAATGAGTTATTCTGAAAATTATGGAACTTAGCACAGGGTTTGCTGGAATAGGCTGGCTGTATATTCCAGGTAAGATGTATGCTAAGGCCAGGCAAATGGCTTACTTACTGTACTGGTTCCTTTCTTTGCAATTTTAAATTTCATCCTTTATCTTATTCTATTTTATAAAATATGATTAAAAAGTAGTCAGGTCTGAATTGTGCCACCTGAGGATATATGTGATTCTACATATGCTTGTACCCACACACCACACACAGAAACATTTATGCTTGCATGTTTGGTAAAATTTTTTTTTCTTTTTTGGGTCACACCCGGCGATGCTCAGGGTTACTCCTGGCTCTGCACTCAGATATTACTCCTGGTAGTGCTCGGGGTACCATATGGGATGCGGGGATCGAACCTGGGTCAGTCGCATGCAAGGCAAACACCCTACCCGCTGAACTATCGCTCCAGCACTGGTAAAAATCTTAAAACCTTATAGTGAAAACAAATGATTTTTCACAAAAAATCTGTTTTACATTGACCCGTTGTGTGATTTAATAATCCTCATTAATTTTGTTCTTATATATTTCTTTCTTTCTTTTTTTTTTTTTGGGGGGTCACACTTGGCAATGCTCATGATTACTCCTGGCTCTGCACTCAGAAATTACTCCTGGCAGTGGTCAGGGGACCATATGGGGTGTCGGGGATCGAACCTGGGTCGGCCGCGTGCAAGGCAAATCCTAGCCACTGGTTACTCTTGGCTCTGAACTTAGGAAATTATTCCTGGTAGGTTCACAGGGACACCCAGGATAGTACTCAGATAGGCTAGGTGTAAGGCAGGCTGCTATCTGCGGTACTATCTCTCCCCATCCCTAAAAGATACTCGTTAGGCTGAAAGAACAGGACACCATATGCTAACTTAGAAACAAGGAAAGAATGACCATCGCTCCGGCCCCCTGTTCTAATATATTTCTTGACCATATGTGGCAAATTTGCTACAACAAGCAATATAAAATAGATTATTCAGTGTATGCTTAGGATAGGCTCAAACAGTGGTTGTGAAAATTTGAAATAATTATTGTCTGCAGTATTGTATCAGGTGTGACTGAGGTACCTGGCTGAGTTGGCAGGTGGCAGACAGGAGACCGGCTTGTCTACACCCAGGGTTCTGCCCCATGCCTCCTGGATGGTTGAGACTCTGACAACGAAAAGACTGGGCCCCCTGGGTTGAACCAGAACCACGGCAGAGCTGGCAAGCTCCTGGTGTCAAAACAATAACAATAATTGACCTAATTCAATTCAATATGTCAAAAACAATAACAATAATTGAACTCATTCCCAACGAATGGAGGTTACTGGCGTCGGCTCGAGCAAACTGATGAACAACCGGAAGACAAGCTGAAATCTCAGAGCTATTTTGATTTTTATTTCCCAGCCATGATTGAAAAGAACCTTTTGCATAAATAAGTCTGCTGGCCCTTTCTTATACCTTTTTGTAAAAATGTCTCTTCATCTCTTTGTCTCATTTATGTGTGAAATTTTTTGCTGTTGTTGCGTTCTATGCTTAATTTGTAGCCCTTTACCTGATATATTATGTGTGCAAATATATTCTTTAAGTTGAGTGTCTTTTTATTATAACTTACGAGGAGTTTTCAGTGATTTTTTTTTTTGTCTTTGCCTGTGTTCCTCTTGTTGAAGACAAATCTAGCCGCAATCCTGGAGAGTCCCACCAGTGTTTCCTTCAGTGCGTTAAAGGGATTCGGGTCCAATATAAAAGTCTTAGTCAACTTTGAATTTACTTTTGTGAATGGTGTGAGATAAGGTTATAATATCACTTTTTATATGTGGCTATCTTTTAAGCAAGCAACGGTTTTACCCATGTGCACTTTATCTATTTTTCTATGTGTAAAAGAAAATACAGTCAGGGGCTGGAGTGGTAGTACAGCAGGTAGGGCGTTTGCCTTGCACGTGGCCGACCTGGGTTCGATCCCCAGCATCCCATATGGTCCCCGATTTCCACCAGGAGTAATTCCTGAGTGCAGAGCCAGGAGTAACCCCTGAGCATTGCTGGGTGTGACCCAAAAAAATGAAAAAAAAAAAAAATAAGACACATCATTATAAAATACATATGCCATGCTGAAAGGTATTTTTTTTTTACCTTTCTTTTTTTGAGAGAGATGGGGGCAGGGTTTAGCTCAAACCCAGCAACATTCAGTGGTTACTCTTGGCTCTGAACTTAGGGAAATCATTCCTGGTAGGTTCACAGGGACACCCAGGATAGTACTCAGATAGGCTAGGTGTAAGGCAGGCTGCTATCTGCGGTACTATCTGTCCCATCCCTAAAAGATACTCGTTAGGCTGAAAGAACAGGACACCATATGCTAACTTAGAAACAAGGAAAGAATGACCATAATGGGAAAAGGAAAGTCATGTTTTTCAGATTAGTTGTGTAGGTAAAATTAGAAGCAACTTCACCTAATTGCATTACGATATTATATATACTATATGTTGTTTGTCTTTTCAAACTACATGAACAAAGAGAAAATATTTCAGTTTGAGGTTGAATAGTAGAAACCCACTGCATTCTATAAATTCAATAATTAATAGAATTTTGCTGTCAAAGTAAGAACACAAATTATCGGGGAGCATTGGGGTCACCAACAGTATCAGGACAGAAGTTCTCTTTTACCTCTGAGGCCGCAGGGAACGGATGAAAGTTCAGAGTCCAGCACAGTTCCAAAAAAGTTTTTAATAGTACAAAGGTTCTACTACCGCAATCCAATATAATGAAAGAACTCTAGCTCTGGTCAGAACTTAGATCATACACGAGAGCCCAAGTCTCCCACCAATAAGGTTCCTACCAGAAGAGTCCGACCCAAAAAGGGGGCGAGAGAGTCAAGTCAGTCCCCTAATATACACCAAAGTATTCCTGTTGACAGGGAAGGTCCTGTCAACAAAGAACCCTAAACAGCTTCTACATAGTAGAAGAGTGTAGAAGGGTGATGTCACACCCTATTATAGGTATAAACAAAGGATTTTTTTTTTTTTTAATTTTATTATTTTCCCCCAAATATCATTACACCATTTTAGACATACAATTGAAAGATGCTCATGTAGAGTTTTGGATCCACAGTGTTCCAACACCCATCCCTCCACCCAAACCCATCTACCATCACCAATGTCCCCACCTCCCTCCCCCCCCCGCACCCCAACCACCCGGCAGATTCTGTATGTCATTTCCTTCGTCTCTATATCTCCTTCCCGACAAACTTTCCTGCTCTTCGTGGAATACAGTGCATTAAATGACATTACTGTTTCACTATTTTAGTGGACCGCGCGGCCGCAAGCGGCGCAGTGATCTGGGCTCCCGAACTGGTCTTGCTCCAGTTGATCTGTTCGTGGGTCAGTTTCTCAGCGTCCGGACAGCGAAGATGGTGGCTAGTGTGATGGGCGAGTTTCATCTGGCTGCTTCGGGACCCCTCAGAGGCGATGGGCCAACACCCCAAAACCCATCTGCCCTCCTTGGGATCCCATCGTCAGCTGGGCTCGGCGCGCGGGGCTCCAGTCTCCCCAGCCGCTTGCGGCTCTGCATACTGGTTCCCGGGCAGTTCCTGGGCGGGTCCACCAGGCTCGGCAAAATGGAGGAGGGGGGAGTGGCTTAACCCTGACTCCATCTGGCGAATTCCCAGTGATTCCCGCTTCTGGGAGCCGCCTACCTGGGCTCGAACTGGTCTTGCTCAGTTGATCTGTTCGTGGGTCAGTTTCTCAGCGTCCGGACAGCGAAGATGGTGGCTAGTGTGATGGGCGAGTTTCATCTGGCTGCTTCGGGACCCCTCAGAGGCGATGGGCCAACACCCAAAACCCATCTGCCCTCCTTGGGATCCCATCGTCAGCTGGGCTCGGCGCGAGCCGGGCTCCAGTCTCCCCAGCCGCTTGCGAGCTCTGCATACTGGTTCCCGGGCAGTTCCTGGGCGGGTCCACCAGGCTCGGCAAAATGGAGGAGGGGGGGTGGCTTAACCCTGACTCCATCTGGCGAATTCCCAGTGATTCCCGCTTCTGGGAGCCGCCTACCTGGGCTCGAACTGGTCTTGCTCAGTTGATCTGTTCGTGGGTCAGTTTCTCAGCGTCCGGACAGCGAAGATGGTGGCTAGTGTGATGGGCGAGTTTCATCTGGCTGCTTCCGGGACCCCTCAGAGGCGATGGGCCAACACCCAAAACCCATCTGCCCTCCTTGGGATCCCATCGTCAGCTGGGCTCGGCGTGAGCCGGGCTCCAGTCTCCCCAGCCGCATGAGCTCTGCATACTCTATAAACAAAGGATTAAGCCAAGAACTAATCCTTTCTTCGAGATTATCTTATGTGAAACACTGGAGAGAGAGGGGGAGGCTATAAAGTAACACATCTTAATTTCATGGGCTTCATGTAATCTAGATGGTACCCACAAGGTCCTCCTTATTTATTATCTGCATTAGGGTGATTCTGAGTATCTCAATCTCTATATACTGAAAGGGTCACACTAGCCTGCATGAGTCCAAACTAGTTTGATCCTTCCATGATCTTAAACGATAGTCTCAACGTAGCCAGGGTGGCAGTCTGCTGGTATCTAACTATCCCAGGCTGGGTGCAGTAAGTATAAAAAGGAATTGTGCCCAATCTAGATAACATAGAAGTCTTAGTAGATGTATAAGTCAGAAGATACTCATTCAGAGTCAAGGTGACTTCTGTAACTGCCACACCCTCTTGAGTGTTCACATAGATGAGAGATCTCATTAGAATGAACCTTGGCTTAAGAACATGTAAGTAGATTATGCTGTGAATAGATAAAACAGCAAAGCTCCCAAACTAGCTAAGCCTGTCATCCAACAACAGATGGTAAAAAACCAAACATAACAACCCAAAAAGGTCATGACTTTATTGATACCATTTCCATATATATGTTGTAACAGTCAAAATACTCAGTATCGGCTAAGAGAGCAGGTATGAGGCATGGGGCTGGAAACCAAGGTCTTTGCTGGCACTGTGGGCACTGTGACAAGTGAAAAATCCTCTATCGCCTCTAAAATTAATTTACATTCCAAAGCCCCCAAAAACAAAGAGTCCCATCAGTGGAATAGATGGACTCCCTACAAACCAAAAGCAAGTAACCCTGGCTTCGACATGAGATGGATATTAATCAAAATAGTAATCAAAATTCATGATCAGATATTTAAGGACCCTATTGGGTTAAGGAAAAAGTTGATTTTGGGCTTGAGGCATATAGTTTAGGTTATGTAAAGAGATTTATAAAATACAAAATAATAATTACAAAATAATAACTGGAAAAGAGAAAAACACCACAAACAAGCACAGTTAAGAAACTGTCACATGCAGTTCACAAAAAAGATCCCTTGGGCATCTCAGTAGTGACATACGTGCTCACTGTACATAGGTACTTGTCATACAGATTACTATGTGCACCCAGGACGCTTCTTGGTAGAAATGGTTCAGGAACTCAGATCACAGACATGCACACTGCGGGTCTCTGAAGGCCCTCCCTAACTAGCAGCCACCCCAGGGACTACACCCACAGTGTAGTGCATTTTTACTTTGTAAGTCTCACCTTTTGAAACAGCAACCATTGAGAACCAAGACAGTCCTTCTCCTTCACACCGAAGATGCCCCAAGCTCCATCCACCTCCCAGAGCAGTCAATTCCCTGCAGCCCCTGCACCCACCCACCACAAGCAGGAGTATCTGAGACCCAGACCCTAACAGACAGTTTCAAATACTTATTTCCTCTACCATAGCATTCTTATCTATCTATCTATCTATCTATCTATCTATCTATCTATCTATCTATCTATCTATCTATCTATCTATCTATCTATCTATCTATCTATCATCTATCTATCTGTTTATTTGCTTTTTGCTTTTTGGGTCACACCTGGCAATGCTCAGGGGTTACTCCTGGCTCTGCACTCCGGGAATTACTCCTGGTGGTGCTCAGGGGACCATATGGGATGTCAGGGATCGAACCCGGGTCTGCTGCGTGCCGAACTCCTCTCGGAGGACGAATGCCCTATCCACTGCGCTATTGCTCCGGCCCCTACCATAGCATTTTTAAGGGGGGAAAAAATTACCATCTACCTGGATATTCATTTTAAGTGACCAACAGAAAAGACCCCAAACTTCTCAAGGCTACACTCCGCTCGCTGAGTGTTTCACAGCCCCACAGCCCTGGGTTGTGCTGCCATGTTGGGAAAGTGCCACAACACTTCGGACTAGGAACAAAGCTGCTCTTTGGCTGCATCTCCTCACACCTGGTTTTTCTGTTTCCTCACCCCTGGTGTTCCTAGAGCTCTGAGTCCACCAAAACACGCACATCTGCACTCAGCTCACCTCACCCCTGCTCAGTTCCCTTCGTGGATGTGACCCCACTCCCCAGGGTTTGTCCTTCATACCCACCCCTACTCTCAGCTCCCCACTGGCTTCTATCTGCTCTCCAAACACAGATCCTGAAGTGCTGAGGCTCCTCCTTCAACCTCACACCTTCTCATTACCAAACTTTACATTCCCCCCAACCTGTGTCCTGTGAGCTCAGGCTGCTGCTTCACACTCCGCAGTAGAAGCAGGTTTAGGTGGGGCTAAACCCACAATGCTTCTTAGGAATAAAACCAAGGCATGATCTGAAGAAATTACACTGTCACCAGCCCAGAAGCAGAAAGAGAATTTCCACTTAGCAAAAGCAGGAATTAAGCACTGATGAGACTGGGAATGAAGATGCATCAGCCCAGAGAAGGCAGATGTCCCACAGGGAGAGGAGAAACCTCAGCAGGAACAAAATCCATAACAACAGGGAAGCAGGCACCACAGAGTCACTGTTCTTTGCCTTCACAACACCCTAACAAAAGACTGATCTAAGCAGGGAGCCCCAGGGCTGGGAGATGGGTGAAAACCGACTAAATAAAGCTTTCCAACAGCAGGTGGCGCTCTCTCCTCCTTGGAGAAGCGCAGGCTCTTGGGAAACTTTACCCTTCCTCTCTCACACATACGCCTTTACTCGTGGAATATTTTTCTTTTACCCACGCCCGGCGATGCTGAGGGGTTACTCCTGGCTTTGTCCTCAGGAATCACTCCTGGTGGTGCTCAGGGGACCATATGGGAGGCCAAGAATTGAACCGGCTGGGTATGGAACCCGGGACACGGCTAGCAAGAAAAACACCGGCAGCCCCATGCCTGGAATTCTTTGGGGCTTTTTTTCCACTTTTTTTGGGGGTGGGGGTCGCACCGAGCAGTGTTCAGGGGCTACTCCTAGCTCTGCTCTGAGGAATCGGTCCTGGCGGGCTCCGGCCGGTCGGGATGTCCGATATCCATAAGGCAAGCCCCGAGCTGCTCCACTGCCTCCCGGCCCTGAAATTCTTCTTTGCCATGAAGCGGCAGAAACCCTGGGACACGTGGGCAGAGTCAGGGCTGACTCCCCTTTCCTGCAAAATACAATCCCTCCTTCCCGACCAAGGTCATACACAGGAAACCCCGGGTGAAGCGGGGACCCAGACCCGCGCCGTGGAGCTCCTTGACCCGCGGCTGCAGTCAGGACTGTCCTGCGGGGCTGCTGGGACCCGGGGCTCCATGTCGCGGCGTTCCTGACACTTCGACAGTCCGAGCAGGAGGGGATCGTCCCTCACGGCACTCACTGGCTCCCGGGACCCCACTTCTCCCTCCTTTACCCGCTCACTCACCGGCTCAGCTCCCCCCACCCCTGGTTTCCAGAGCCCGGTTCGCCCGTCAGCCTCACAACGCGCCTCCCGGCCCCTCACCCACCTCCTGCTTCTTCCCAACCGGTGTCCGGCGACTCAGATCCTCCTTCAGCGTCACGAAGGACTAGAGGAACCCTCGGCCACGAGGAGCCAGTTCGAGGATCAGCACGGAAGGACACCAAAATAAGGAACTTCCGGGGAAAAGGAGGAGCTTCTTCAGAAAATTCAAAAGAATCCGGAAGTGGTCACAGCGTTCCGCGCGAACTACATTTCCCACAATCCTCCGCGCCAGCTCCAGCTGGCCTCACCGCTGTTTTTACTGAATCTGGCTCAGCAGTTTTGCAGCGTTTGGACCCAGAGCTGGTTGAAAACTTGAACAAGCTTCTGTTCACCATAGAGCTGCCTCGTAGTTGCCAGACAAAGATAGAACACCTCCGAGAGGAGTTCGTGATTGAGAAAGGGATTTAAAGTACAACCTGAGAAATGCTCAGGGTGTGTTTCCCAGGAACATCGACTTTAGAGAAAGGGGTAAATACATTCATCTACATAAATCGAAAATTTATGTACTTGTGTTAGTCTGGACTCAAGAATCAACCGAATGAATCACGCAAAGAGCCAACTGCGATGCAAAAGCAAAGGAGTTTTATTGCTCACTGTAGCTAGGGTCTAAGTCCCAAATGACCGTCCGCAGCATCTAAGGGTCCAGGACCCCATACGGAAAATTTCATAGCTTATATACTGCTACCTACATATCTGTTATTAGTTTGGGGTTATGTAATATTCATTAATTGGCACAATTTTTTCTGGCAAGGCACAATGTAACCCGTCAGTTTCCCCTTATGTGGCCTGCGGCTAGCTGGAGTGTTGATTTGTGACCTTGCATTTGGAGGATATGTTTACCTAGCAATTTAGCTAGCATTTACTTACTTAGATCGTTGGGATCCGACCCTCCTGGGAAGTTCAAACTTTTTTTATTCTGGGAAACAGAAACTGAGGCCTATTGTTTTTTCAAAAGCCTTTCAAAATGGTAGTGTATTTTTAGCTAAATCTGGAAACCATTCTACATAAACTGAAAATGTATGTACTTAGACACCATTCCCATGAGGTCTCCACTTTGAAATTTTCTCTTACTCACGCTAGGGATGTGCAGTTTCAGCTCTCTTAAAACCTATTCTGCCCTGAACAAGTAATTTTGTCTTCTCCCCTCACACTTTCTATGCAAATTACAATCAATAAATATTATCTTAGCTGAAGCAATAGTACAGCAGGTAGGGCATTTGCCATGCACGCGCCCACCAGTTTGTTCCCCGGCATCCCGTAAGTTTCCCTGAGAACTGCCTGTGTAATTCCTGAGTGCAGAGCCAGGAGTAAGCCCCTGAGCATTGCCAGGTGCGACCCAATGCAAAATGTATCTTATTGAGGGCCTGAGGGTAGGGCTGTTGCCTTGCTGTCGGGCGCCTCCGCCAGGGTCCCCGACAGTGCCGGGAAGCGAGTTCCCTTCTACCTCCAAAGCCGGCGAGGAATGGATGAAAACTCAGGAATCCGATGCAGTTTTAAAAGGCTTTACTTATCACAGGTTCAGGCATACATATCAGCAAAAGGAAAAGCCCGGTGCTTAGGATTCCAGGCTAGAACCCCCAGCCACGTGTAGGCCAAGATGGCGGCCACCACGTGTAAAGGCTTTGTAAAGGGAAAGAAGACAAGACTTCCAAGAAGGGTGGGAGCTCACAAAGAGAGCGCCCACAAAGAAGTGCATGAGAGTGAAAACCGGCTAGTTTATACCCTGCAACTCAGACCTTCCTCCCACTGTTATGGAAAGCAGGGAGGGTCAAATGTCCTTAGGGTAATCCCTCTCTGCACCTCACCTAGGCCCTTTATTATGCTAATGTTTTGAGCCAAATGAAGGGGCCCTTAAAGGAGTCCTGCAACAACTCCCCTGATTAGTTTACTAATAAAAATTGAAAAGGTAAGAAATATTTAGTAATGTACAGAAAATCAAGATAAGAAAAAACAATTCGAATTACAAAATGATAATACATGTTACTTTAGGATCCTAACTTGTTTTTGGACCCAAAGCAAAGTTCAAGACAAAGTGTTTCTAGCTGTCTGATTATAAACGGACTGTAGTTTGCACTGTCCATAATTTGTGAGAGTCAATTTGCTATATTTTATGTAAAGTTGGGTGTCTGGAACAAAGTCTGTGGGGCTACTTCTGGAACAGCAATAGCGGTGATCATATGAGTATGAGTATCTGGAGAGCAGCGATCAGGAACTCGTTGAATTGTCAGGAACACTGGATCGGGTCTCAGGAACACTGGAACAAGTATCTCGAATTCTGGAACAGGAGTCTTGAGTGCTGGAACAGGTGTCTGGAACATTGGTGTAATATCTCGAACTCTGGAACAGGAGTCTTGAGCGCTGGAACAGGTGTCAGGAACATCGGTGTGGGCATCTTGCAGGGCTTCTTTAGCAAGTGGACACTGGCACCGGTAATTGTACCTGTAGCTTAATTTTAAGCGAGACAAAAACACTTTTCAAGGTTAATCACAAGTAGAGATTTTAAGGCTTTGCAGGGATCCAAGTCTGGGATGGAGAGAAGAACATAAAGAAGCTCCAACATGGGTGGAGCAGGGAAATAAGTATGAGAATTGATGATTTTAAAATTGATAAATCTAGTGGATCAGCAGTGGAGCTGATGAATGTAATAGAGGTTTGTAGTGGTCAGAAATTGAGAAGGTAGTAGTTGAGACATAACATAGACACAACATTAATCACAAAAATAATGGTGGCCACCACATGCACACACACGCACACATACATTTGATTGATCAATTTCTTACAGCTATATATGTGACCCATCTAGGGTGATAAATGGTAACGAGTCAAGCGCTTCATGAATATAAAGCCGGCAAATGATGGTGAGAAAGTGTCTTCCTGTGAATAGAGCATTGGGAAAAATTATTTTTGCAAATTATTAAATTTTTTGTGAGCACTGTTTTAGGGGTCTCGAGTATTGAGCACTGTAGCACAGGTTTACTGCATTCCAATATCTTATCCTGCGAACAGAATCATTAGAAAAACAATTTTTTGTTGATTTAGCAAACTTATTTGTAATGAGCACTGTGATCAGAGTCCAAAGCCTCGAGCAACATAGAAGGAATCTGCAGCAGCCAAGTTCTTTTCCTGCAAATGCCTGTGAGCAAAACATTAAAAAAGGAAACTCTAACATTAATCCTTGAAACATATGGACATTGAGCACTATGCTCAGAGTCCACCCATTTTTTCACCCTTTTTTTTAATAAGAAGGAAAACATTTAGGCTGTAAGGCAAGATATTAGACATGAACCATGATCACAGACTGTAAAACAAGATCATTATTAAAATGAACCAATCCAGGAGATTTAAACAGAAATTTGCAATTTAAAATTTAAGACTTTATATTGAAAGAATTAGTTATTTTCTGATTCTTGGAGAAGTCTAGTCTTAACAAGTCGAGAGGAACCCAGACTTTCTTGGCAGGGTTATCATCTGTAGAAATGAAAGCATAACCCCTTCCCCGAATGAGGAGGTGACCTGCAATCCATTTATCATCAATTTTCACCCAGATAGGTGAATTGACTGTTTTTTGAGTTTGCATATCTTCTTGAAAGTGACGTTCAGCCGCGGTATAGGGATCTCCTTGAGGTATATTTAAGAAGTTTAAGGTGAATAATGTCAAAGATAAAGAATCCATTGGAGGCATACTTGTTTTTCGTTGCTTTAATAGCTGAGTTTTAAGCATTCTGTGGGCACGTTCAACGATTCCTTGTCCTTGTGGATTATATGGAATTCCTGTAATATGTTTGATCTGCCATTCCTCGCAAAAGGATCTGAAGATTTTGCTGGTGTAAGCAGGACCATTATCTGTTTTTATGGTATGGGGAATACCTATGACGGAGAAGCACTGGAGTAAAAATGAACAAACAGATTTAGCTCCCTTCAGACATCATAGGAACAGCCCATATGAACCGAGAATATGTATCAATGACCACATGAAGGAAAGGTTTGTTGGGAAATAAGTTAGTATGAGTTATATCCATCTGCCACAATTGGTTTGTCTGTAAACCTCGAGGATTTGCTCCTGCTACATGAGATGTACAATGTAAAGGAACACAGACAGGACAGTTGCGGACAATTTGTCTAGCTTGTCTCCATGGGATGCCATGGTGTACATGAAGGCGGCGGGCATTTGTATGTAGAGTCTGGTGCTCTTCCTCAGCTGATATAAATACTGGTGCTGCCAAGAGATCTGCTGCTTCATTTCCTCAAGCCATCAGCCCGGGGAGTCGGCTGTGAGAACGGATGTGGTAGATGTATATAGGGAATGTTCTATTTCGGAGGAGATCTTGTAGTTTATGGAGCAGCTCCTGAATTATAGGATTATGGGCATTTAAAGAAGCAGTGACAATTCCAGGAAATAAACCAACTACATATGCAGAATCACTCACCACATTACATGGGCCAGATATATGGGATAGTAAATGTATCAGGGTGGAGTTCCACTTGTTGGGCAGATTTATAATTTGTATGCACAGTAGTGGTCAATGAAGGACCTGTAATCCCACCCCTTCCTGATGAGGAACCATCAATATAATACACTGGAGCATCAGGAATGGGAGAGGAGCGGACAATGGTGGAAATTACAAAACGTGTCCTTCTCAGAAATTCCCAGGTTTTTCTAGCTGGGTAATGATAAGATATTTCTCCTGAAAAATCTGCTAAAGCTCTCTGAAGGATTTCACTGACTGGTAAAACAGCTTCAATTTCTTTTTTAGGGTCAGGTAGTACAATTACATGGGGATCATGTCCAAGTAATACTTGGGTTCTTGATCTTCCCTTAATTATAAGTTTAGCTATCATCTCAAGGTAAGGTGTAGCAGTACGATTCTGCTTGTTATGTAAGTAAACCCATTCTAATGGTCCAGATAATTGGGCTATAGCAGCAGTTGGAGACTCGGGAGTGTTGAAGACCAATAACCATACCTTTTCTCCAGTATTAAATCTGGAGAGGTAAGATTTTGAAGCCGATCCATGAAAAAGTCTAATTCCTTCTGAGCTTTAGGAGTTAGCTGCCTTGGGCTATTTAAAGCAGGATCACCTTCAAGGGTGTGGAACAGGTTACTGAGCTCACAGTTAGGAATACCAAGGGAGGGGCGCACCCAGTTGATATCTCCCAGCAGTTTTTGAAAATCATTCAAGGTTTTGAGCCCTTTTTGACTAATGGAAATTTTTTTGAGGACGCACTGTAGTGCGGTCAAGAGCATAGCCCAAATATTCATATGGAGGCTGCATCTGGATTTTTTCCGGAGCTACTTGTAAGCCAGCCTCTGGTAAAATTGTCATTACATCATCATATAAATTCTGGAGATCTCTGGAATTATCACAAGCTAGCAGGATATCATCCATGTAGTGGATGATGTATGCACCAGGAAATTTAGCACGAATGGGTTGCAAAACCTCATCAACAAAGTGTTGACACACCGTAGGTGAATTAGTCATCCCTGGGGCAATACTGTCCACTGAAACCTATGTAAAGAACCTTTATGATTAATGGAAGGGACTGAAAATGCAAACCTTTTCTGATCATCTGGGTGGATAGGTATGCTGTAAAAGCAGTCTTTTAAATCTATGATAATTAGCGGCCAATCCTTAGGAATAGCTGCTGGAGAGGGGAGCCCAGGTTGTAGGGCTCCCATGGGGACCATAGTAGAATTTACATTCCTTAAGTCAATCAGCAAACGCCATTTGCCTGATTTTTTCTGTATTACAAAAACAGGAGAATTCCATTCTGAAAACGTTTCCTCAATATGTACTAATTTCAGCTGTTCTTCCACTAGATTCGTTAGCGCCTCTAACTTTTTGGTATTGAGGGGCCACTGTGGTGTCCATATAGGTTTGTCAGACTTCCACTGAATACGGATAGGTGGTGGGCGCTTAACCACAGCGGCCCCAATTAAAAAGGGTTACTCCTGGTGTTAGGCTTATTATGGAGAGCTGGAATTGGTGCTCAACGGGGAATTGGACGAGGTATGTGGATTACTGCCCCCACTGCTCCAGCATGTCTCGACCCCATAAAGTTAAAGGCATAGGGGCTATATAAGGCTGGACCATGGCTACATTCCCTTCAGGGCCAAAACACGGCAGCCACCTCGCACTCTGTCGGAGAAGAGAGGAGGAGATATTCCTACCCCGCTCAGGCTATGGGACACTTTCTTTAGGGCCCAGTTAGAGGGCCAATACTTGGTGGAGATTATGGATATGTCTGCCCCTGTATCCAACATGCCTTTGAATTTCCTTTTATAAATTTCGATGGGTATAACCGGCCGCTTGGCCTGAGAAATTCTGGCAGTGTACCCAACTAGATAGTTAGCAGGTGGCTGGTGGGCTTGGTTCTGTGTGGCTGCATAACCAACAATGAAGTTGGCAAAATGGTTGGTACTGTTTAAGCCACCAGCTCTAGGGTGTTCGGACTGACTACACGGATCCTCAAAAAATAATAATAGTTTAGCAAGTGGTTCCCCTCTTTTTAAAAGTCCATTTAGTTGGCACAGATATTGACAGTATTATCTCTCCATGAGATTCAGGATCCAGAAGTCCGAAATGCACCATAATTCCCTTAAATTTCAGCCAATCGCTCCCTGAATTAAACCCATACTACCTGGGGAGCAGGTCCTTTTATCCCTGTTTTTAGCATGTAGGGGTCTTGACTTGGGTATATTGTGACAGTCTTAGGGCAGAGAATGTCGAGACTGCCATTGCCTGATGGGGTAGGCCAGAGAACATTTATTGACTGTAATTCTGTGGATTCTGATTCGGAGGATACTGGGCAGGTGGAATGAAGGAGAGTGCCCCTGGATTCAGCTGGGCCTGGGGCTGGCCCCCCACCCAGTTTCCCGCATTAGGGGAGGCATAGATGTCATTTGAGCCTGGCGGAGCTTGTGGAACCTGGGAGGGGGTCCATGTAACATTTCCTATAAAGGGATTATTAGAATGTTGCCCTGTATTGATAGTTTTAGAAGATGGGCAATCTCTACGGGTGTGTCCCTTCTTCCGCAGCTAAAGCAGGTTATCTGTCCAGATGAAGCCTGAGGCTGACTTCGCCTCCAAGACCGACAGTTTCTGGCCCAACGTTTTCCTTTTCTGCACCTTGGGCATGGTCCAGGTGGGGCCCTCCGAGGGGTGGAGCTGCGATTATTAGAATAGTTTCTCCGATTATTGTTTATCCTTTGAAGTTTATTGTTTCTCCCCCTAGAGCTATCTGACATTTCATCCCTCTCCTGATCCTCCTGCTGTATGGGATAAGCCTCTATTTCATCCGGTGTTTTATGGGAGGTTAAACCGACATTTCTATAGGCCTTTAGATACCCCATGAGGTCATCCTTTTCCTTAATACTACATAGTATTGCTCGACATTTTTGATTAGCATTCTCATATGCTAAGTTTCGTTTTAGGATTTCTTGAGTGGTTGGGTCTTGAACCTGTCTTTGGATTGTTTCACATAATCTCCCAACAAAATCAAAGTATGGTTCATCACGACCCTGGTAAATTTTCGTATAGCTACCTAGAAATTCTGGGTCGGAACCTACTCTTTCCCACGCTTTTAATGCTGTCTCCCGAACAAATTTTAAAATAGGTTCAGGTAATGTCGCTTGTTTTGCTTTCTTTTTCCATTCACCTTCACCTTTTAGCATGGCAAAAGTTATAGTGTGGCCTGATTCCTTTTCTCTTAAAGTGTCAATATTCCGGTTAACCCCATCTGCATACCACATATGCCATTGCATGTACTGTGATTTGTTTAGACAAGTATGGGCTACCCTTTCAAAGTCTCCCAATACCCACTGATCATTTTCGCTCCAATCAGCTAAATATTTTAAAGTATAAGGACTTGATATTCCAAACCTGTCGCAAAGCCTTCCTAAATGGGGTTATTGCCTCAATTTTTAAGTCTTCATGAATCGGTTTTACTTTATCTTTAGATTGGTCATGAGAAAGATTGCTGCGCTTAGCTCTTTGACTCGAGCTAATCTGTTCCTCCCGTTCTTCCTCATCAGAGCTTGTGGTATCTGGCAGAGGAACATCTACCCCATTGAGGGTATTAACTCTGGGGAGATTTTCAGCTTGGGAATTTGCCTCCTCTGGGTTTTCCTGTTCCTCCTCTAAGTTATCAGCCACATTAGAATTCTTTTTTAGATTTTTTTGCTGGGAATGTATACACCTTTTTCAAGTCTACAGCTTTGGGACGTGTTTGTGAACGGCTTTTAGTTGGTTCACGCCTCAGTATTGGGTATGCGCTAGGTCCTGATTGATAAGTTATGAAATCAGAAATCTCCCTGCGTAACACATCCATTTCTTGGTTTAAGTTTTCAAGTTTCCTATATGTTTCTTCCTTTTGTTCTTTCAATCTTATGTGTAACTTCCAAACCTCCTCTTTCTGTCCATCTATTCTATCTCTCTGTTTGTCAATTTCTTCCTCTAAGATAATGCTGATTTTATCGATATCCTTCTTCTGTTCTTCAAACTTTACTTCAAATTTTAAATCCTGTTTAATAATTTTACTTTCCTGTTCTTCTAATTTTTCTTTGAATTTTAAATCCTGTTCTTCTAATTTTTCTTTGAATTTTAAATCCTGTTCTTCTAATTTTTCTTTGAATTTTAAATCCTGTTCTTCTAATTTTTCTTTGAATTTTAAATCCTGTTCTTCTAATTTTTCCTCAAATTTTAAAATCTGTTTAATAATTTTACTTTCCTGTTCTTCTAATTTCTTTTCAAATTTTAAACTCTGTTTAATAATTCTGTCCTCAAGCTTTAAGACCAGTCTACCTGTAGTTTTATGATCCTCACTTATTTCTTCAATCGCTGAGTAAACCTCGTCCCTTAAGATTACATTCAATTTATTACTTTCTTCCCTCTCTCTATTAAACATTGTCCTTACACAAAGGTACAGTTTAAAAATCGCAAGGACCCAGATGATTTGTGAAATGAAAGAGTAGTTCTCAGAAAGGAACTTTATAGACTGGGCTATGTATGGTTCTGAGCCAATAAAAGATACAGTGTATCTATACCATGAGATATCCATCATTTTACTCATGGTTCGGAAGCAGATGGTCTCTGTCCGATGATAATTAGACCAGACGATGTTCGCGTTGCCCACCCAGGGACGCCAGATGTCGGGGGCGCCGCCGGGGTCCCCGACAGTGCCGGGAAGCGAAGTTCCCTTCTACCTCCAAAGCCAGCGAGGAATGGATGAAAACTCAGGAATCCGATGCGGTTTTAAAAGGCTTTACTTATCACAGGTTCAGGCATACAAATCAGCAAAAGGAAAACCCGAGGCTTAGGATTCCAGGCTAGAACCCCAGTCACGTGTAGGCCAAGATGGCGACCACCACGTGTAAAAACTTCCAAGGGGAATAAACGCTCACAAGGCGAGATCCCACAGGGAAGAAGCCCAAAAGCCAAAAGCCAAAAGCCGCAGGGAGCCAAAAGCTGAAGGCTGAGGAACCAAAAGGCAAAAGGTGAAGGGGCCTCAAGTCAGCCCCTTATATACACCAAAGTAACCAATCGGGAGGTTGTCATGCCAACAAAGAACCCTAAACAGAGTGTAGTGCCACACCCTATTGCAGGTATAAACAAAGGTTACACCAAGGACTAATCCCGAGATTATCTCTTATGTAAAACACTGGAGAGAGAGGGGCTGATATAAAGTAATACATCTTAACTTCATGAGCTTCATGTAATCTAGATGGTACCCACTAGGTCCTTATTATCTGCACCAGGGTGATTCTGAGTATCTTGTTCTCATGTACTGAAAGGGTCATACTTGCCTGCATAGAGCAAACTAGTATGATCCTTCCTATAGTCTTCCTTTAGTCTCAGCGTAGCCAGGGTGGTAGTCTCCTGGTAAATTCTAACTGTCCCACGTTGGGTGCAGTGGGTATAAAGAGCAGCTGTGCCCAATCTAGAAAACATAGAAGTCTTAGTAGATGTATAAGTCAGAAGTTATTCAATCAAGGTGACTTCTGTAAGTGCCACACCCTCTAGAAGTGTTTACATAGAAGAGAGATCTCATTAGAATGAACATTGGCTTAAATAAGATTAAGCTGGGAGTGAGCAAAACAACAAAACTCCCAGATTAGCTAAACATGTCCTCCAACATTCATCCACTCCCCCGCCGCCTTCAGAGGTAGAAAGGGAACTCGCTTCCCGGCACTGTCAGGGACCCCGGCAGAGCTCCCGACATTCCCCCAAGCACTTCCAGGAGTAATTCCTGAGCAAAGAGCCAAGAGTAACCCCTGAGAGTTGCCGAGTGTGACCCAAAAAGGAAAAACAAATAAAATGAACATACTGGAGATTCAATGCAATGTCCATTCCTGGAGTGCTTCACACACATAGAAAAATCACTTCTGAAGCTGTGTAGAATGGTAAATCTACAGAGCACCCAATGCAATCTTGAAAAGGATAAAATAAATGGAAGGCATTGCTGTCCCACTCTTTAAACTATATTATAAAGTAACAGTAATCAAGTTTAGTAATTCAGCACAAAGCAGTGACTTTATAAACATCCCAGTAGGCTGATTTAATGGACATCCGGTAGACTGACACTCTGGGAGTCCTTATTCCTGAAGATCAGCTAGAATGAATCACAACACACAATGCAGTTCCTCTGTCCAAGGATATCCAGATGCCAGAGAGGCTCCAAGGCGATCCCAGCAAGTCTTGGAAGTCATCCACCAAAGACGACTTGTTCATGCAGCAGCAAAACACAAAAGGAGTTGGTGGGGACCAGAATCCTGAATCCCGAGATGGAGTACCGCACCCTGGGCGGATGGGGGAGAAATGTCCCTTAAAGGAAGCGCTACACATCTATTAATGTTTGAGTTCCCCATGTTTGTTTATATCTAACTAAATCTGTATTTTTATTTGTCCAACACTGATTTGTAAAAGTCTATACCCCAACTAGAGAATGTTTGTAGTTTTAACACTTTCTGGTTCTAAGCAATAAAATCAGCAGCTGAGGACAGTCAAGGCTCTCAGTGGAGGAGATTGTTAGCCCTGTAGTCCTTTAATCCCATGCTTTTTCTCTTTTTGTCTTCATCCTTACAGTGACCTGGCTTCAGGCCCATTCACCAGGGGCTGGTCCTGGCACAGATGCAGGGAAGAGAAAGCAGGAAAGCTGAAGGAATCTCCTGGGGAAAGGAACAGAGGGTGGACCCATTCTCATGTGAAGGAGGCACTTCACTGTTTGGTTTCCTGGAGGCTGTTTCTGCTGTGACGCTCCTTCCTCACCATCCCTAGCACGGCACTGGAGAGCCCAGAATTGGTTCTTAACCCAGTTCTCCTGCACGCAGAGACTGTGACTGAGCATGCTGAGTGTCCTCAGCCTTCAAGCTAATTTTTTAATTTGATTTTTGTGTCATACCCTGTGACGGTCAGGGCTGACGCCTGGATCTGTACTCAAGGATCACACCTGGAAGGCTCTGGGGACTTTATGGGATTCCAGGGATTGAACTCAGGTCAGTGGCAGGAAGGCAAGCACCCTAACTGGTGAAAAATGGCTCAAGTATCACGGATATTAGTAAATCTTTAGATACCAGTCAAGAGAGCATTTTAACAATCTTATATTTATAAAAAGAAGTTTTTGATTAAGTTTGTTTTGCACCAGTTTTCTTTTTTTTTTTTTTTTTTGTAAAATAGCCTTATATATTTTTAGTTTTACAGCCACACCCAACTATGCTCTGAGCTTATCCCTGGCTGTGTTTGCAGGGTCACTACTGGCAGACTCCACAGACTGTAGGGGTGCCAGATATCAAAATCAGGCTGGTTATGTGCCAGGCAAACAATCTACCCACTGTATTATCACTCTTGCCCCCAGACAGCGTAATTTCTAACTGAGAATGTATTAGGCTTCTGAGGTAAAGCGGCTTTCTTACCTTCTGTAGATTTTAGACTATAGTCAAATACGTTTTGACATCATTAGACACTGTTCACTCGGGGTCAGAGTGATAGTACTCCGACCCAGGTTTGATCCCCAGCATTCCATATGGTCCTCTGAGCACCACCAGGAGTAATTTCGTTCCTTTCCTTCGTTCCTTCCTTCATTCCTTCGCTCGCTCGTTCCTTCCTTCCTTCCCTCCCTCCCTCCTTCGCTCGCTCGTTTCCTTCCTTCCTTCCTTTGGCCACACCCAGCAATGCTCAGGGGGTTACTCCTGGCTCTTCACTCAGAAATTACTCCTGGTGGTGCTCAGGGGACCATGGGATGCTGGGGATAGAACCCATGTTGGCCGCGTGCAAGGCAAACGACCTACCCACTGTGCTATAGATCCAGCCCCCTTCCAGGAGTAATTTCTAAGTGCAGAGCCAGGAGTAACCCCTGAGCATCGCCGGGTGTGACCCCCCCCAAAAAAAAAAAAAAGAAAAGAAAAGAAAATGTGGGGTGAGGGGCCAGAGAGTCAGCACAGTGGGTAGGGCTTTTGCCTTGCATGAGAACAGAGGCAGGAGCAAAGCCCAAGCATTTCTGGTGTGGACCCAAAACAAAAACAAAACACAGGATACTTTACTCCAAAGATAATTATGCCAAGCAAACATGTTTCAGCCATTTTGCCAACTGATCAAAAAGATCACATACATGGCTGAAGACAGAGCTCTGTGGGCAGAGACACGCTTTGCAGGCAGAAGGTTTCAAATACCGAGCACATGGCTGATTAGTCTCAGCAGTGAAACCCAAGCACACATCTAGGAAGAATCCTTGAGTATAGGCAGCTAGGGAACAAAAATAAAATCATAGTGAAAGGACCATAAACCCATGGATCTAAAGGGTTTTAATATTATTTAAAATCTGCTCACTGGCAGTCAACGTGTCTTCTTTTTTATCGATTCCTATGTCCATGAAGGGAACATTTACTCTCTTAGAGCATTCCACTTCAGTCGATGAACACTCATGAATGCTATTGTGAAAAATAGTGTAAAATAAAAGAGAAAAAAAAACTGAATCTGTTCACCAGAGATTTAGTTATTGTCATTGAACTTGGAATCAGAGAACTCTGGAAATAGATCTGGGAGCAAGGGAGAGAAGAGTCAGGAAAGAACTACCCGGGCTTCCTGCTGGGTATTAAGAGTCTCAAGTCCAGGGCTCTCAATTCACTAGCTAGAAAAGAGAAAAGGATTGTGTGGGAAATGATAGTTGAAGAAGGCAAGACTGAAGAAGTCCGTTAATCATCCAAGCTTATGAACCATTTGTACTTACATGTAAATTAAACAAACCTATGCGAGATGACAGAATGATAAAAACATGATGATGAGTACAGTCAGTAACGGTCAGCGAACACGGAGGTCACTCTGGGGAAAGTGATGTCTGACAGTGAGGGTTCGATGGTTTGGTATTTGGACCAGCAGTGATTGGGACACTGCGTGGACACATCTATTGGTGACAGACCGCATGAGGGTGAAACAGTGCTAAGGAACAAATGCCATGTTATCAATCATCACTGATTGTACCTCTTTTTTTTTCCTTTGGGTCACACCCAGTGTTGCTCAGGAGTTACTCCTGCTTCTGCACTCAGGAATCACTCCTGGCAGTGCTCAGGGGAATGTATGAGATGCAGGGGATTGAACCCAGGTCAGCAGCACATGAGGCAAATCCCTACCCGCTGGCTATAGTCTAGCCTGATTGTACTTCTTGACTGACTTCCTTTTTTTTTTGGTACCGGCAAGCAGGGCTACCCTGGCTCTACACTCAGAACTACCGGCGGTGCCGGGGACCTAGGGAGCCGGCGAACCCAGGCGACAGGCGGCTGCAAGGCAAACACCCCCCGGGCACCCCGCCCCTTGACTGACTTCCTTACATGACTTACTTAATTCATTTTGTGTCTCCTGACATAACTAGTAGTTTTCAGGATCTAAACACAGTGTGTGTTATTAGCAGATAGGATCACTCCGTAGTGCTTGAGAAACCCTGTGGTACCTATAATTAATGCAGGACACCCACCAGGGTGGGGAAAATAGTTTAGGGTATAGGCAGCTGCCTGGAATGCAGCCACTTCCTGTACAATATCTGGCAGAACATACAGTGCCCCGAGTCTTACCAGGATTGATCCCTGAGCATAGAGCCAGGGGGTAAACTCTCAGCACTCCCAGATGTTGCGCCCAAACCTGAAAAAATTAACAGACACCCAGACACACAGCCCCCTTTGGAAATCAGTTGGGGCTCTACGCCATTGGAGCTGTCTGCGATCTCCCTTGAGCACGTTACTCTCACTTTCTCCTCTTCCTTCCACATCCTAAATTCAAGTGATCTTGATCACTTGAATTCGGCCAGTAAATTTCTATTGACCCTACAGCCTGCCCAAAACCTCCATAATAAAATCTTTTGGGGCCGATCCCAGTAGGCGGCCTTGCGCCCCCCGCCGGGTCATCCCGGCCCCATATGGTCCCCGAGCACCACCAGAGATTCCTACAACCAGAACCCCTGGCTTGATGGGTGTGACCCAAAAGCAAAAATAAAAAATATTAAAAATAAAATCTGTTTTTACTTCACTGCTCCTCTACTCCTGAAACTTCATTTTCTGCAAGGAAGACAAGATCACTTGATCACTTGATCACTTGAATCCCGTTATTCATCTATTTACTCAAGCGAGCATCAGTAACATTTCCATTGGACCCTATCACGTGCCAATGTAGCCCAATGGCATCTGGTTGATTCAGGAATATGAAGAGCCTCAAACCGTTCCTTCAGGGTCTTGACAAAGAAGTCTGACCATCTTGTAGGTGGGCGGCCACGTGGTATTTTGACATCCCGTGGGATCCAGTCGGTAACAGCTTTAGTCCAGCGGTCATCTCCAAATCGCATTACATGTCCAGTCCATCTGATTTTTTATGCCTTGGCAAATGAGACAGCGTCCCTGATTCTGGAATAGCGACGGAGGTCAGAACTCCGGATTCCTTCTCTCACTTGATTGAGGCGTGATATTCCAAGCATAGCTCTTTCGATTCCTCTCTGGGAGACCCAAATAGCATTCTCATCCTGCTTTCCTAGGGCCCAGGTCTCTGAGGCGAATGTTAATGCAGGGAGAACAGTGGAGTCAAAGAGATGTGCCCGGAGCCGGGGGTTCTTTGTCCAAGGAAGACAAGAACCCTGAGGAAACCCTAGGTAATGCTAGGACTGACTTTCCTTTCCTGCAAAGAGCAATTCCTCGCTCCAGGCTGAGTCTGTGGCTCCCCAAGAAATCTCGGGTGGTGGGAACCAACCCCCCAAGAACTCTCGGGTGGTGGGGATCAACGCCTAGAGATCAAGCAGACATCAGGTGTGGCTTGACAGCCACCTTGGGGCTGATGGGGCTCAGGCTGACTCCATGCAGGGCGCATCTCAGACTCTATCAGTCCTTGGCCTGCCCAGTGGGCGGCAGAGGAGTATGGGGGAGAAAGCGTCTCTCTCCGCTTCCCACCTCACATAGGCACCTGTGGGGCCCACCTACATCACTTAGATAGTCCTAACCCACCCAGGAACTGTCGGAGACATGAGACGGCCGAGAAGGAGGGAGATGCTCTCATATGGCCGGTAACATGCTCCAGGGACCCCACTTCTCCCACCTTTACCCCTCACTCACCGGCTCTGCTCCCTCCCACTCCTGGGTTCCAGAGCCTGGTTCGCCTGTCAGCCTCACAATGCACTCAGGCTCCTCACCCACCTCTTGCTTCTTCCCAACCGGTGTCCAGCGACTCAGATCCTCCATCAGCGTCAGACAATTCAGAAAGAATCCGGAAGTGGTCACACAGCCCCCAGGAACGCGTTCCGCGCGGACTACATTTCCCACAATCCTCCGCGCCGGCTCCATCTCGCCTCTACCGTTTTTTTTACTGAATCTGACTCAGCTGTTCTGCAGCGCTTTGACCCAGAGCTGGTTAAAAACGGGACCTAGGGAAAAGTTTCTGTTAGTGTTCACCATGGAACTGCCTCGTGATTCCCAGAAAGCAAGAATCCTCCGAAAGGAGTTCGTGATTGAGAAGGCGATTCGAAGTAGAGCCTGAGAAATATTAAGGATGTGCGTGTTTCCCAGGAGCCACCAACCTAGAGAAAGGGGCAAACGCATTCATGTACATAGTCTGTACATACGGACTTGCATCTCAGAAAACTCCTCAATGATGAAAACGAATGTTTGGGGGGCCAGAGCGATAGTGCAGCGGGGAGGGCGTT
Source organism: Cryptotis parvus (assembly GCA_021461705.1). Taxonomy (NCBI): domain Eukaryota; kingdom Metazoa; phylum Chordata; class Mammalia; order Eulipotyphla; family Soricidae; genus Cryptotis; species Cryptotis parvus. Next base: position 28,939 of record JAJIBD010022398.1, read on the forward strand.
TGCCTTACCCATGGCTGACACGGGTTCAAGCCCCGGTATCCCACACGGCCCCCAGCACTGCCAGGAGTCATTCCTGAGTTCAGAGCCAGAAGAAATCCCCGAGCAGCGCTGGGGGCGACCCAAAGGCAGAAAGAGAAAAAAAAGAAACTGGATGTTTGTTCTTACAAACTCGTACTTTTAATTTTGTTGACATATCACAGAAAGATAAAATGGGATTTTGCTTCCTTCACCTTTATTTGCATTTTTTAAAAATTTTTTTTTTGCTTTTTTTGGGGTCACACCCGGCAATGCCCAGGGGTTGCTCCTGACTCTGCACTCAGGAATTACTCCTGGCAGTGCTTGGTGGGCCATATGGGATGCTGGGGATCGAATCTGGGTAGACTGTGCAAGGCAAACGGCCCACCACTGTGCTATCACTCTGCCCCTGTTTGCTTTATTTTTATTAAAAAATAATTTGCTTTATTTAATTTTACTATAAAATAGAGTGGCTCTTTGGGACACTCTCTGCAATACTCAGGGGTTACTCCTGGCTCTGTGCCCAGGAATTACTCCTGGCAGGCTCGGGGGCCCATATGGGATGCTGGGCGTCAAACCTGGAGGTGTGCAAGACAAACTCTTACCCACTGTACTATAGCTCTGGCCCCAATATTTGCTTTATTCATTTGACATATACCAAGACGATTCATTCCATCGTCTGCCATTTCACTGGAGAGCATCATGGTTCTACCCTCAGGAATTCCTGTTGGCAGTGATACAGCAGGAGCTACGGAGGAAAGCACCAGGTCTCAGGTAGCTAATCCCACCCATGGAATAGGTAGCCAATCAAAATGTAGAAGGGAAACCTGGGGGTGGGATTTGGCAACAAATAAAAGGCAACCCCAGGTGCAAAACCCCCTCCCCAGTAAGGAGAGACAAGAGAGGAGAAGGAGAGACAAGAGAGGAGAAGGTGAGGCAACAGAGGAGAAGGAGAGACAAAACAGAGAGGAGACAGGAGAAGAGCTGGACCTCTCTCTGGCCAGCTGCTCCCAACCGGCTCCCCTCCCTGTCTCCTTGGATCAGGTAGGGTGGCATGCCCAGGTACAGGGCCCAGTACGAGATAGGCCACGGAAGGCCAGGCAAGGGCTGCTACAGGAAGGGTCAGGCTCAGAGGCCCAGGTTACAGTAGGGCTTGGAAGCCCAGCATAGCCCAGGTTCAGGCAGAGCACGAATGCCCAGGTACAGGGCAAGGTACTGAGCACAGGAGTCTCACCCACTTGGACAGGGTAGAGGCTGGAGACTAGGGAAAGCCGGGACAGGGGCAGGAGCGATAGTACAGCGGGAAGGGCGTTTGCATTGCAAGCAGCCAACCCGGGTTCAATTCCCGGCATCCCATATGGTCCCCCAAGCACCGCCAGGAGTAATTCCTGAGTGCAGGAGTAATGCCTGAGCATCGCCGGGTGTGACCCAAAAAGCAAAAATAAATAAATATAGATAGATAAATGAATGAATGAACGAATAAATAAATAAATAAATAAATAAATAAATAAATAAATAAATAAATAGATAGATAGAAAGCTGGGACAGGAGAGCAGGGACCACTGGGATACAGTTGATGGCCCAGCAGAAGGCATTGAGAGAGCAGCACAGGAACAGGACTGCACCATCACTCATGGGATGTGAGCAGACTGCGTGGGACAGAACCAGGAATTTGTTCATGGGGAACAGAGAGGCTAGACATTTGCGGAAGGGACCTGGAAACCTCTGTATATTAAACTGACTTACTCAACTTCCTGAGTTTTGTATGTAATTCTTTCATACAATCCTCAAGAACCCACTAGCACAGGCAAATAATCCAACGCGTGTTAACAGCAGTGCTTAGGGGACCCTAATGCATGTTAGGGATTGAACTTGGGTTCATTTCATGCCAGAAGTGCCTTACCCACTATACTTCAGGTCATAAATATATGAAATTGAGTTCTCACTCACCCAAGTTCAGCTGGTCTGAATACACGCATACTTGGGGCTTGCATATACATCTGGCAGCCTACTGGCTCTGGAAAATTCTTTCTTTTGTTTAACTTTTCCGTTTTCTGGAAGTTCTCTCAAATTACAGGCTAGAGTTTCAATGACAGGCAGGCCTCATGCTTTGTGGTGAGTGGCTCTTAGCTAACAGTGGAGCTCTAAACTTCTGACCATTCATTCATTCAACTTCACTGAACTGGAAAGTGTGTGTTTGTGTGTCTGTGTTCTACTTGGAGCAGAGGTGAGGGACCCTGGAGAGGAGGGCCAGGCATCACATGCTCCAGAGGCAGAGAGATCTGGTGGCTGATTCAGGTGGGTGATATGTTGATATCCCTGATTGAGCCAGGGAGAAATCCCCATAGAACAGCAGAAGGCCCCATAGAACTCTACTGCCTTCCTGCTCAACCTCTCAGTCAGCTTCGGTCAGTGGCTGGAACGGGGTTAGGGAATAGGACTAAAAGTGAGAGACAGACAGACAGACAGACAGAAAGACAGAAAGAAAGACAGACAGACAGAAAGAAACAAAGAGAGAGAAAGAAAGAAAGAAAGAAAGAAAGAAAGAAAGAAAGAAAGAAAGAAAGAAAGAAAGAAAGAAAGAAAGAAAGAAAGAAAGAAAGAAAGAAAGAAAGAAAGAAAGAAAGAAAGAAAGAAAGAAAGAAAGAGAGAGAGAGAGAAAGAAGGAAGGAAGGAAGGAAGGAAGGAAGGAAGAAAGGAAGGAAGGAAGGAGAGAGAGAGAGAAAGAAAGAAAAGAAAGTCTGTCCTGAGTACCTGTCATGGATGCTAGGTTCCCACCAGTCCAAGCATAGCCATTGACACTACATCTAATGTTCTACAAGCTTGGCCTTGAACTCCACCCCCAAGTATTCAGAAAATGTAGCTCCACATTACACTAAAAGGGACTCATTGCCAGAACTGGAAAGTCTGCTGTGTCCTTTGCCCATATTTCCCTGATTCATCACAGAATCCCTCACAGAATGGAATTTCAGACAAAGAAGTCAAATAGTTTTGTTTACAAGTAGAGGAGAGAGGGGGCTGGAGCGATAGAACAGCGGATAGGGTGTTTCCCTTGCACACAGCTGATCTGGGTTCCAGGCCCAGCATCCCATATGGTTTCCTGAGAACGAGTAATCCCTGAGTGTCGGGGATGCCGCTGGGGTCCCCGACAGTGTCAGGACAAAAAGTCTCTTCTACCTCCAAGAACGCTGGGGGAACGGATGAAAACTCACGAGTCCGGCACAGTTCCAAAAAAGGATTTTAATAATACAAAAGCTCTTCCACAGCAATTCAATATAATGAAAGAACTCTAGCTCTGGTCCGAACTTAGACCATACAAGAGAGCCTAAATCTCCCACCAAAAGAGAGAGAATCTCACCCGAGAGGAGTCCTACCCAAAAGAAGGAGCAAAAGGTGAAGGGGCCTCAAGAAATATACACCAAAGAAATCTGATCTGTGACAGGAAGGGCCATGTCAACAAAGAACCCTAAACAGACTGTAGAAGGCCGGGGCCACACCCCATTACAGGTATAAACAAAGATTATGCCAAGGACTAATCCCTTCTTCTGAGATTATCTCTTATGTAAAACACTGGAGAGAGAGCTGGTATAAAGTAATACATCTTCAATTCATGAGCTTCATGTAATCTAGATGGTACCTGCAAGGTCCTTCTTATTTATTATCTACACCAGGGTGATTCTGAGTATCTTGTTCTCCGTATACTGAAAGGATCACACTCGCCTGCTTGAGAGAAAACTAGCATGATCCTTCTTATAATCTTCCTATAGTCTCAACTTAGCCAGAGTCGTAGTTTCCTGGTAAATTCTAACTGTCCCATGTTGTTGTCCCATAGCAACATCTGTGCATCTGCAACTTGAAAACAGTCTCACCAGAGAATTCTACATACTAACTCTATTGGGAGACAGTCTGCCAGAAAACCCTGTGTATCTGTTAACAGGCAGTATCCATCAGACCTTCCTTCACATATCCGTAGCTCTTCTTTCTGCCAACATGTAGACCTGAAACGATTTTATTATGAAGTTTGTGAAGTTCACTTGTATCACTTGTCTTCCCATTGATCATCGATTTGCTCGAGCGGATGCCAGTAATGTCTCCATTCTTTGGGAATGAGGTGCATTATTATTATTATTACTGTTTTTGGTATATCGAGTGCAACACAGGTAGCTTGCCATGTTCTGCTGTGGCTCTGGGTTCATCCCAAGGGGCCCAGTCTTTGACTATGTCAGACCATCAACCATCCACCATCCAGGGCCCATGGGGCAGAACCCTGGGTGTACGCAGCCAAGCACCACAGCCACACCTGCAACACATCAAGCGGCAGGTGGCAGGAATACAAACATCAGCACCATAATATTCAAACATCCTATGAAAAATGGGGGAAAGGAAATGAACAGGGACTTCTCAAAGGGGACAAAAAAGCACATGAAAAATGCTCACCAGGGGCAGAGCAATAGTATAGCAGGTATGGCATTTGCCTTGCACGCGGCCGAACCCAGTTTTGATCCCTGGCATCCCATATGTTCCCCTGAGCACCGCCAGAAGTATTTCCTGAGTGCACAGCCAGGAGTAACCCCTGAGCATTGCCGCATGTGACCAATAAAAACAAACAAAAATAAATATTATTTTTTATTTTATATTATTTTTTGCTATTTGGGTCACAACCGCCAATGCTCAATGTTTACTCCTGCCTCTGCACTTAGGAATTCCTCCCTCTGTGATAGAACCCAGGTCAGCCGCATGCAAGGCACATGCCCTACCCACTGTACTATCGCCCTGCCCTTGAAATTGTACAATTATTGTGTCTTTTTTCTTTTAAATTATGCTGTCATAACAGAAATGAATCAGAAAATAATAATTAAGGTTTCACTGAGCCACTGATTAAGTATCTCCAGAATCAAGGACATGCTCAGGGATTATTCCTGACTCTGTCCCCACCACTGCATGGTCTGCACGGTGCCATGGAACATGACAGTGTGTCTGCCCTGCACTCGTGTTATGGGTCATGTCTAGGATGAAAGTCCTGGCCTCATCCCTGCAGGTTTATCTTCAGTCACAAGGTTTCATCAAAACCCTACAACTGAACTGTCCCATTGTCGGGCGCTCCGCCGGGTCCCCGACAGTGCCGGGAAGCGAAGTTCCCTTCTACCTCCGGGCCGGGCGAGGAATGGATGAACACTCAGGGATCCGATGAGGTTTTTAAAAGACTTTACTTATCATAGGTTCAGGCATACAAATCAGCAAAAAGGAAAAACCCGATGCTTAGGATTCCAGGCTAGAACCCCAGCCACGTGTAGGCCAAGATGGCGACCACCACGTGTATAACTTCCAAGGGGAAAAAACGCCTTACAAGGCGAGATTCCACCGGGAAGAAGAAGCCCGGGAGAGCGGGAACCGGCAAGTTTATACACCTCCCCGCAACTCAGACCTTCGTCCCATTGTTATGGAAAGCAGGGGAGGGTCCAATGCCCTCAGGTAACCCCTCCCTGCATCTCACCTAGGGCCTTTACTGTGCTAATGTTTTGAGCCGGGAAGGGAAGGCCTTTGAAATGTAGAGAAGGGGGTTTCTGAGATGGCATGTCACTGTACCAAAGATCAACACCAATGCCAGTTAAATATTTCTCCAAGCCTTCACAAGTCTCCTCTACTTCATTGTAGTTTTATATTTATCAGGGAGCCATGCTTGTTTGTTTGGAAGCAAACAGCATTTCTCTCTGGTCTAATTACTTAGGTGTCCTTACGTGGCCAGGCTAATATGCTGGTAAGATCTAGCTAGTCCCACGATGATTGTGATAGCATGGGAGAATATTTATACCAGCTAGTACAGCATACATGGTCGGATAAACTGCCACATTTAGACTACCCCCTTATCTACGGAGTGATCTCAGGGGAGGCAATCCAGAGCAGATGCAGCGGCCCCTTAGGAGTCCTGCAACATCCCATGACCTCTTTGTCTTTTTTTTTTTTTTTTGGGGGGTCACATCTGGCAATGCTCAGGGGTTTCTCCTGGCTCTGCACTCAGGAATTACTTCTAGCAGTGCTCAGGGGACCATATGGGATGCCGGGGATAGAACCCAGGCCAACGCCCTACCCGGCTGGACTATCGCTCTGGCCCCTCCCTCTGTGTTCTTTTGACCCATCACCTTTTCCAAAGAATTCGACATGACTATGAGAACCCCTCTTCAGACTCTTGGTCTTAGGGAAAGAATCTCAGCCAGCCTTTTGGGCCATCAACATATCTATCGATTTCTATTACATCTCAGAAACAACCCCCCCAAATTTTCTGCATAAAGAAACCTCTTTATATTTACACCATAAATACATGAGATGCTATATATACATATATGTATATCCATATACATATGGATATTCATGTGTATTTATATGGATACATATATATGGTTTTACATCTTCATGTATATATAGTATATACATGGATATATACATTATATATGTATATATAATTATATATGTATATATACATTTTTTTAAATTTTTTTTATTATACCACCGTGAAACATACAATTACAAAGGTGTTTATAATTGGTTCTTGGTAATACAGTATTCCAGCACCCATCCCTCCACCAGTGCCCCATTTCCACCACCAATGTACCCCTCCCCTCTCGTCCCCCCCCCCACCCGCCTTAATAGCAGGTACCCCAGTTTCCTCTCTTTCTCTCTCTATCTCTCTCTCTGTCTCAGCATCTCTCTCCCTCTTATTTTACACATTGTGGCTAGCCCTGTAGATATTTAGAGTTTATCACTTAAGTCTCTTTGTGTATATTCAATGGTGAGTTTTAATCTGCCATTACTATTTCCCACATTTATTAAAACACTGGTATCTATATCCTATTAATGAATGCAGTCATTCTATATCTGTCCTTTTCCTTCTGACTAATTTCACTCAGCATGATAGACTCCATGTCCATCCATTTGCAGGTAAATTTCATAATTTCATCTTTTCTGACAGCCGCATAGTATTCCAGAGTGTAGATGAACCACAGTTTCTTTAGCCAGTCCTCTGTTCTCGGGCATTTAGGTTGTTTCCAGATTCTAGCTATAGTGAATAGCGCAGAGATGAATAAAGAAGTACAGATAGTGTTTCTGCTATGTGGTTTTCGGTCTCTAGGGTATATTCCCAGGAGTGCTATTGCTGGATCAAATGGGAGCTCAATATCTAGCTTTCGGAGGAATGCCCATATTGTTTTCCAAAAGGGCTGGACCAGTTGGCACTCCCACCAGCAGTGGATGAGAGTCCCTTTTTCCCCACATCCACGCCAGCACCGGTTGTTCTTGCTGTTTTTTTTTTTTTTTTTTTTTGCTTTTTAGGTCACATCCGGCGATGCTCAGGGGTTACTCCTGGCTCTGCGCTCAGGAATTACCTCCTGGCGGTGCTCGGGGGGACCATATGGGATGCTGGGGATCGAACCCAGGCCGGCATAGGCCGCCCGCGTGCAAACGCTCTACCCGCTGGGCTATTGCTCCAGCCCCATGTTCTTGCTGTTTTGGATGTGTGCCAGTCTCTGTGGGGTGAGATGGTACCTCATTGTTGTTTTGATTGCATCTCCCTGATGATTAAAGATGAAGAGCACTTTTTCATATGCCTTTTGGCCATTCGAATTTCTTCTTTTTGGAAGCTTCTGTTCATTTCTTCTCCCCATTTTTTGATGGGGTTGGCTGTTTTCTTCTTGTGGAGTGCTACCAGTGCCTGATATATCCTGGATATTAACCCCTTGTCAGATGGGTACTGGGTGAATATCCTTTCCCACTCTGTTGATTGTCTTTGTATCTTGGTCACCGTTTCTTTTGAGGTGCAGAAGCTTTTCAGTTTTATATAATCCCATTTGTTTATCTTTGCTTCCATTTGCTTGGTCAGTGGTGTGTCGCCTTTAAAGATACTTTTCGTTTCGATGTCATAGAGCCGCTTCTCCTATGTTTTCTTCGATGTACCTTATAGATTCATGTCTGATATCGAGATCTAGAATCCATTTTGATCTGACTTTTGTGCATGGCGTTAGAAGGAGGGCTAAGTTCATTTTTTACATGTAGCTGCCCAGTTTTCCCAGCACCATTTGTTGAAGAGGCTTTCTTTGCTCCACTTAATATTTTTTGCTCCTTTATCGAAGATTAAGTGGTTGTATATTTGTGAGTGTGTTTCAGGATACTCGTTCTATTCCATAGGTCTACGGGTCTGTCTCTATACCAATACCACACTGTCTTAATTACAACTGCTCTGTAGTAGAGCTTGAGGTTGGGGAAAGTGATACCTCCCATCTTCTTTTTCCCAAGGATTGCTTTAGCTATTCGTGGGGTTTTATTATTCCATACAAATTTCAGGAGTGTTTGTTCAATTTCTTTGAAGAACATCATGGGTATCTTTATAGGGACTGCATTGAATCTGTATAAAGCTCTAGGGAGTATTACCATTTTGATAATGTTAATCCTTCCAATCCATGAGCAGGGAATGTGTCTCCATTTCCTCAGGTCTTCTTTTATTTCCTGAAGTAACGTTTTGTAGTTTTCTTTGTAGAGATCCTTTACATTCTTTGTCAGACTGATTCCTAGGTATTTGATTTTCTTGTGCAATTGTGAATGGGATAGTTTCTTTAATGTCCCTTTCTTCTCTTTCGCTGTTTGCATATAGGAAGGCCATTGACTTTTGGGTATTGATTTGTACCCTGACACTCTACTATAAGAATGTATTATTTCTAGGAGCCTCTTGGTAGAGAGTTTTGGGTTTTCCAGGTATAATATCATGTCATCTGCAAATAGTGATAACTTGGCTTATTCCCTTCCTATCTGGATGCCCTTAATGTCTTTTTTCTTCCCTGATTGCTATGGCAATTACTTCCAGTACTATATGGAATAGAAGTGGTGAGAGTGGGAAGCCTTGTCTTGTCCCTGATCTTAAGGGGAAGGCTTTCAGTTTTTCCCCATTGAGAATGATGCTCGCTGTGGACTTGTAGTAGATGGCCTGGATTATCTTGAGGAAGGTTCCTTCAATCCCTATTTTACGGAGAGCTTTCATCATGAACGGGTGTTGAATCTTGTCAAATGCCTTCTCTGCATCTATTGATATGATCATATGGTTTTTATTTTTCTTTTTGTTGATATGATGTATTATGTTGATTGACTTGCGGACGTTGAACCATCCTTGCATTCCTGGGATGAATCCCACTTGTTCATGATGTACAATCTGTTTGATGACTCTTTGGATTCTATTTGCTAGTATTTTGTTGAAGATCTTAGCATCTGTATTCATCAGGGAGATTGGTCTGTAGTTTTCCTTTTTTGTGACGTCTTTGTCTGCTTTGGGTATCAGGGTGATATGTGCCTCGTAAAAGCTATTTGGGAGTATTTCTGTTTCTTCAATTTGCCGGAAGAGCTTAAAAAAGAATTGAGACTAGGTCCTCTTTTAAAGGTTTTGTAGAATTCACTGTGAATCCATCTGGACCTGGGCTTTTGTGTTTGGGGAGACTTTTGATTACCGATTCTATTTCCTCGACGGAGATAGGTTTGTTGAGGTATTCCAAATCTTCTTGTTGCAGACTTGGGAAGCTATAGGAATTCAGGAATTTGTCCATTTCTTCTAGGTTCTCTTGTTTCGTGGCATACAGGCTCTCATAGTAATCTCTGATGATCTTTTGAATTTCTGTGTTTTCAGTTGTGATGTCTCCGTTTTCATTTCTGATTCTATTTATTTGGGTTCTCTCTTTTCCTTTTCTTACAAGTCTTGCAAGTGGTTTGTCAATCTTGTTTATTTTTTCAAAGAACCAGCTTTTGGTTTCGTTGATCTTCTGGATTGTTTTTGACATTCCATCTCATTGATTTCTGCTCTAAGTTTTATTATTTCTTTCTTTCTGCTTGGGTTGGGCTCCTTTTGTTGATCACTCTCTAAGATCTTAAGTTGTGAAGTCAGACTGTTTATGATGGCCTTTTCTTCTTTTCTGATGAATGCCTGAAGAGCTATGAACTTGCCTCTTAACACTCCATCTGCTGTATCCCACAAGTTCTGGTAATTCGTGTCTTCAGTCTCATTTGTTTCCAAGGAATCTTTGGATTTCCTCTTTGATTTCTTTTATGACTTGCTGGTTGTTCAGCAGTGAGCTGTTTAGTTTCCAGGTACTTGGTATTGGTCTCCGTTTTTGTGTACAATTAACTTCTATTTTCAGTGCATCATGGTCTGAAAAAATAGTTGGCACAATTTCTATCTTCTTGATTTTATGGAGGTATGATTTATGGCTCAGCATGTGATCTATTTTTGAGTATGTTCCATGTGCACTGGAGAAGAAACTGTATTCAGCTTTTTGGGGATGAAATGTCCTGTATATGTCTACCAGCCCTCTTTCTTCCATCTCCTCTTTTAGGGCCAGTATTTCCTTGGTAAGTTTCAATCTTGTTGATCTATCCAGGGTTGATAGAGCAGTGTTGAAGTCTCCAACTAAAATTGTGTTGCTGTCAATGTCTTCTTTGAAGTCTATTAGTAGTTGTTTTAGGTATTTTGCTGGCCCCTCGTTGGGTGCATATATGTTTAATAGCGTGATTTCTTCCCTGCTATATGCATCCCTTGACTATTAAGAAGTGACCTTCACTGTCCCTTCTGACCTTCTCCAGCCTGGAAGTCTATGTTGTCAGATACCAGTATGGCTACCCCAGCCTTTTTGGATGGGTTGTTTTAGTGAAGGATTGTTTTCCAGCCTTTTATTTTGAGCCTGTCTTTGCTCCGATTGTTCAGGTGTGTTTCTTGAAGGCAGCAGAATGTCGGATTCAATTTTGTGGTCCATTTTGCCACTCTGTGTCTCTTAACTGGTGCATTTAGACCACTGACATTGAGAGATACTATTGTCATGGGATTTTGTGCCATCTTTCTGTATAGGTTGGTTGTTCTTTTGGGTTATGTCTCGTCTTATAGTAGATCATTCAGTCCTTCTTTTAAGGTTGGTTTTGATTTTACAAAGTTCCTAAGCTGTTGTTTATCCAAGAAGTTGTATATCTGTCCTTCAAATCTGAGTGAGAGTTTAGCTGGATAAAGAATTCTTGCTGAGGCGTTCATTTCATTAAGTTTTTTTACTATATCCCACCACTGTCTTCGGGCTTGGAGGGTGTCTTCTGAGAAGTCTGCTGAAAGTCGAATGGATGCTCCTTTGTACACAATTTCCTTCTTTGATCTTGCTGCCTGAAGAATTCTGTCTCTGTCTATGGCATCTATTACTTTGACTAGGATGTGTCTTGGGGGTCTTTCTATTGGGGTCTCTTCTTGCTGGTGATATGTGTCGGGCTTCTTGGATCTGGATGCCTTCATCCTTTAACTCGGGGAACTTTTCAGCCAGGATGTACATGAGATGCTATATATACATATATGTATATCCATATACATATGGATATTCATGTGTATTTATATGGATACATATATATGGTTTTACATCTTCATGTATATATAGTATATACATGGATATATACATTATATATGTATATATAATTATATATGTATATATACATTTTTGATTAAATTATTTTCTTCATAAAGAAACCTCTTTTATATTTACACCATAAATACATGAGATGCTATATATACATATATGTATATCCATATACATATGGATATTCATGTGTATTTATATGGATACATATATATGGTTTTACATCTTCATGTATATAGTATCTCATGGATATATACATTATATATGTATATATAACTATATATGTATATATACATTTTTGATTAAATTATTTTATTCTGGGCCAACTGCCCCTCGAGGTGTTAAAGGTGTAGCTGTGGTGCCCAGCTGCATTGGCAGGTGGCAGACAGGAGTTAGGTTTGTCTATACCCCCAGGGCTCTGCCCTCTGGGCCCTGGTTGGTGGATGGTCTGACATAGTAAGAACAGTGCGCAGCCACGCAAGAGGCTTAGATTAACAAGTAGGCTAGGACCAGATCCTTCCCAGGATCTTTCACATCTGTACAACATAAGATCACTGTAGTTATAAGGCAAGTCACAATGTGTAGAAGAGAGAGAAATACAGAAACAGAAATAGACATAGAAAGATGAGAAACTTAAACGCACGGGGGAGAACTGCCATCCGGCTCTCCCTAGCTCAGCTGACTATGAGGCTTTCAGGAGGCAAGATGGGTTTTGGGAGTGGGCCCATCGCCTCTGTAGGGACTCCGGAAGCAGCTGGATGAGACTCTCTCTCGCCATAATAGCCACCATTTTCGTGGTCCGGACCCCACAGCTCATAAGAAGCCATGCAAAAAGACGCTGATCTCAAGACCAGCTCAGAGCAGCCGAGTTCAAGCCCAGATAGGCAGCTCTCGGAGGTGGAAGTCACCAGGCGTTCCTGGAGATGGAGCTGGGGTACCCCTTCCCCTTTCTGACCCGTCCCACCAATGGTGGCCCTGCCCACGACCTGCCTCGGGGCTTTCAGCCATGATGCAGAGACTCAGACGCATAAGGGGAGAATTTCCATCCGACTCTCCCTAGCTCAACTGACCATGAGGCTCCCAGGAGGCAAGATGGGTTTTGGGTGTTGGCCCATCACCTCTGTAGGACTTCGGAAGCAGTCGGATGAGACTCGTGGCACCATAATAGCTGCTATTTTCACGGTCCGATGCCACAACTCATCAGATCCCACACAAGAGAAATGCTGATCTCAAGAACCAGCTCAGAAGGGCCGGAACGCTAGCCCAGCGGGTAGGGTGTTTGGCTTGCACACGGCCGGCCCATGCCGCCAGGGTTTGATCACTGGCATCCCATATGGTCTCCCCGAGCACCGACAGGAGTAATTCCTGAGTGCAGAGCCAGGAGAAATCCCTGAGCATAGCCAGGTGTGACCCCAAAAAAGAAAAAAAAAAAAGACCAGCTCAGAGCAGCAGAGTTCGAGCCCAAGTAGGCGGCTCTCAGAGGCAGAAGTCACCAGGTGTTCCTGGAGGTGGAGCTGGGGTCCCCCATTCCCCTCTCTGACCCGTCCCAGAGGCCTGGTGGCCTCGCCCACGAACTGCCTAGGGGCTCTCGGCCATGATACAAAAGACTCAGAAGCACGGGGGAGAGCTACCATCCGGCTCTCCTCTAGCTCAGCTGACCATGAGGCTCCCAGGAGGCAAGATGGGTTTTGGGAGTGTTCCCATCACCTCTGTAGGGCTCCGAAGCAGCTGGATGAGACTCGCTCACCATAACAGCCGCCATATTTGTGGTCCAAACCTGGTACATCAAACTAGTGGAATCAATCATGTTCTAGAGTATATCACAATCTACAATGTGTAAGAAAGGGAAGTGAGAAGGAGAGAGAAAAAGAGGAAAAGTTGATAAAGAACCTGTCATGGAGGCAGGCTGGGGGATGGGGGGGGGGAGGTGGGGAAATTGGTGATGGGAGATGGGCAGGGGTGGAGGGATGAGTGTTGGAACACTGTAGAACCAAAATTCAAGCATGAACATCTTGTAATTGTATATCTAACAGTGGTATAATAAAATTCTTAAAAAACAAATAATTTTATTCCTTAAAAGGTAAGAAAAAAGAAAAATGAATGCATGCAGTCCTCAATTGAGCACTCGCTGCTATTAAGGGTCATAGAAATGTGTTTGAACAATACAAAAGTTTATGTGTTCAGATTAAAAACATGTACTACAAACAATAAATGATGACAAAAACACAAACTACTCAAACAGATCTGACATTCACACAGAATTCTGCCTGTAAAAAAACAGTGAATTTTTGGGGTCGAAGTGATAGCACAGTGGGTAGGGCGTTTGCCTTGCATGAGGCTGAAAGGGGTTCGATCCCCGGCATCCCACATGTTCCCCCTAACACCGCCAGGAGTAATTCCTGAGTGCAGAGCCAGGAGTAGCCCCTGAGCATCGCCGGGTGTGACCCAAAAAAGAAAAAAAAAAGTGAATTTTATCCCCGACCAGTTGGTAAATGCATGTGAGATATAATGTATATATAATGTATGTATGTATATATATACACATATGTATGTATATATACATACATACATTATATATAATGTATCTGTAATGTATGTATGTGTATATATACATATGCATGTATATATACACATATAATGTATGTATGTATATATACATATATATATTTCCATATATATACATATGTTTCCCAAAAAGCTTTACTGAAACAAATTCTGGCAGTAAAATCCAAGGTCTGGAAAACTCCAAACTTCCAATTCCTAATGGGATCCAGACACGTGCTTAGATCAGGATCCTAAGCCAAGATGTCCACTGGATCCTGAATCATGTGCACTAGTAAGAGGTGAGACCCAAACCGTAAGATGGCAGAAAGAGGACGATGACTGGCATAGAGAGAGCACTGTGTTTTTTTTTTTTGGGGGTCACACCCGGCAATGCTCAGGGGTTTCTCCGGCTCTGCATTCAGGAATTACTCCTGGTGGTGCTCAGGGAACCATATGGCATGCCGGGGATTGAACCCGGGCCGGCATTGGCCGGGCGCATGCAAGACAAACGCCCTACCCGCTGGACTATTGCTCCGGCCCCTGAGTATTCTCTTTGTGTACCTCTTTATCCCCTGGCTGGACCACAGTCTCATTTAGGGTCAACTACTTCAGGCATATGCACCTGGCCCAGGTCATCCAAATGTTAATTTTCCAGTGGGGGGTTGTGTCACCTTCCTGCAGGCACTTGTAGAGATAAGGGTCAGGTCACCAGAGATGAAATGTAACTGAGGATTAATATACGAGGAACAGCATATTCCATGAATATATACCATGAATAACTTACTGCCAGATATATATTTTTCTAAACATTCACAGGATCCTTTTCTTTACTTCCAAGGGAGTTCTGGGGACTAGCGTTTTGAATTACAGAGATCCACGCTCACTTGTCAGCAGACAAACAGCATTCCTCTCTGAGCTAGCAGGGTTATCTTATTTAAAGGAGGATCCAAAAGCAGTGAGGAAATCCTGGTAAGATTATTCAGTCCCACGGATTGGATCCATGGGAGTAGGAGAGGATGTACTTTGACCAGCTAACATAGAAACCATGGTACGAATACTCTGTCACATAGAGAGTCACAGAACCAAACTGTCTTCCTGCCGCATATCTACAAGGTGACCTGTAGGAGACAGCTCCAGGCAAGATGCAGAGGCTCTGGACAGCCATGACTATGAGCCCATTAGGTCTCACAGGTACTCCAACAAATAAAGCAGCATTGGGGGCTGGATAGTCCAGCAGGGAGGGCATTTGCCTTGCATGCAGCCGACCTGGGTTCAATTCCCCAGCATCCCATATGGTCCCCCAAGCATCACCAGGGAGTAATTCCTGAGTGTAGAGTCAGGAATAACCCCTGAGCATTACTGGGTGTGACCCAAAAAGTAAAAACAAAACCAAAAAAAAACAAAACAAAAAGCAGCATTGTTAACATTTGTTAAAGAAAAACATTCAATTTAAAGAACTATGCAGGGGGCCGAAGTGATAGTATAACGGGTAGGGCGTTTCCCTTTCATGTGGCCAGCCTGGGTTCAATCCCCGGCATCCCAAATAGTCCCCTTAGCACCACCAGGAACAATTCTGAGTGCAGGAGTAACCCCTGAGCATTACTGGGTGTGACCCCCAAAACAATAAAGAAATATGCAGGGGGCAGGGGCAGCGTGTGCAGAAAAAAAAATATAAAGAAGTATGCATAACCCTAAGGAGATGGAATATTCTTTTTTTCCACTTTTGAGTCATACCCAGCTGTCGGGGAAGCCGCCACGGGGGTCCCCCAACAGTACCAGGAAGTGAATTCCCTTCTACCTCCGAAGCCAGCGGGGAATGGATGAAGACTCAGGAATCCGATGCAGTTTTAAAAGGCTTTACTTATCACAGTTCAGGCATACAAATCAGCAATAGAAAAAACCCTGTGCTTAGGATTCCCGGCTAAAACCCCAGCCACATGTAGTCCAAGATGGCGGTCACCACGTGTTAAGGCCCTGTAAAAAAGGAGACAAAGACAAGACACCCAAGAAGAGTGCAAGCCCCAAAAGAAAGCCCAAAAGGCGAGAGAGCCGAGAGAGCCCAAAAAAGAGAGTGAGAAAGCAAGGAAGCAGGCTGGTTTTACACCCCTGTAACTCAGACCTCCCAGTATTATGGGAAGCAGAAAGGGTCAAATGCCCTTAGGTAATTTCTCCCAGCACCTCACCTAGGCCCTATTATATGCTAATGTTTTGAGCCAAGATCTGCCTGGAAATGCCTTTATAGGGTAGAGAAGGGGGTTTCTGAGATGGTATGCCTCTGTACCAAGACTATACTAATGCCAGTTAAATGTTTCTCCAAGCCTTCACAAAGACTCCTCTACTTCACAGTAATTTTGTATTTCAGTTGTCTTTGAGTTATCAGGGAGCCATGCTTGCTTGCTTGGAGGCAAACAGCATTTCTCTCTGGTCTAATTACTTAGAGATTCAACGTGGCAGGCAAATATGCTGGAAAAATCTAGCTAGTCCCATGATGATTGTGGTAGTATGAGAGAATATTTATACCAGTCAGTACAGAATACATGATCAGATAAACTGCCACATTTAAACTACCCCTTATCTACGAAGTGACCTGCAGAAGGCAATCCAGGGCAGATGCAGAGGCTTTTAGGTTTTTAGGTGTCCTGCAACACCCAGCTGTTGCAGTCCACTGTTGACCAGAGCCTCTGCATCTTGCCTGGAGCTACCTCCTACGGGGCCACTTTGTATAAGGGGCAGAAAACAGTTTGATATGTCGCAGTATATCTTACCGTGTTCTATGTTAGCTGGTATATTTTCTCTCATGCTACCATAATCATCGTGGGACTAGATAGACCTTACAAGTATATTTACCTGGCCACGTTGGATCTCTAAGTAATGAGACCAGAGAAATGCTGTTTACCTCCAAGCAAGCACTCGTGGCTCTCTAATAAGTCTAAAGGCTAATATACAAAACAACTATGAAGACAAGAATCTTGTAAAGGATTGGAGAAATATATGCCTGGCCATAGAATATCCATTGGTACAGGTGCACTTGAAATGACAAATACCAGTAACAATTATATACTTAATTCCCATGACCTGATGGAATGGTTTGAGGCTCTTTATGTTTCTGGAACAAGCAGATGCCCTTGGGCTCTACTAGCATGAGACAGGAAATAAGGAGATGTTACTGGTGCCCGCTTGAGCAAATTGATGATGAACGGGAAGACAGTGATACATGTGCATGCCTTTTATTCTGAGATACTCAGATGCCCCTCCCCCATCTACCAAAGACCTGCAGCCTTGGCTGGGCAATGTTAACATTTCAGTGGAACCAAGTGAGATTCTGGGAGAAGCTACCTTAGGGGAATTGACTCCAACTTCTTTCCATAGTTGTGGGTAGTCTGGGCTGAAAAATTGTAAAAGCTGTACCCTTTTTGCCATTTTGCCTTTTCACCTTCTCCTTCTGTCCTCCTCGTCTCCGTTCTCTTCTCTGTTGGGCCATCTTGGTATAGGAAATCTAAACCTACACATGGCTGGCGCCCAGCCAGTAACCTACAGTCTGGGGTTTTCCTATTGTTGGATTGTATACCAGAACCTGTAAGAGTAAAAGCCTTTTGAAACTTTGCTGGATTCTTGCATTTTACTCTGTCCACCAGCCGCCGTCCCCTGGGGCAGATGTTGATCCCCTATAACCTGCTCCCCGACTTTGTTGGGGTGCCAAGCATACCCCTACACCCATCAATGCTCAGAGGTTACTCCTGGCTGTGCTCGGGGACTACATAGGAAGCCGGCAATTGAACCTGGAGTGGGGCAAATGAAGGCAGAGGTCCTACCAATTATGCTATAGCTGCAGCTCCAGGAGGCAGGATGTTCTTAATCTCTTTCAGGAGTCCAGGAATTTTCTATGCCAGTAAGGAATCTACAGTCTGCAGCTTGCAGGATTTCTACCACTAATGGCTTCCAACATCTGCTCAAAATTGTTGATGGGAGGAGAATCCTTACATTTCTGTCTCGAATGCTAAGGTATGGGGTCATGCATACAGCAGACACTTGAGAAAGGATGTAGATTCTTTTCTTTTTCTTTTTGGGTCACACCCGGCGATGCTCAGGGGTTTCTCCCTGGCTCTGCACTCAGGAATCACTCCTGGCGGTGCTCGGGGGACCATATGGGATGCCGGGAATCGAACCCTGGCCGGCATGGGCCGGCCAGCGTGCAAGGCAAACGCCCTACCCGCTGGGCTATCGCTCCGGCCCCAGGATGTAGATTCTTGACCACGAGAAAACTTTGTTCTGGTGACAACAAAAGCAGTTTCTATAGTCTTAATATTCGCAGCCTTCAGATGATGCATCTTCAAATTCTTTATGACCCAAGAATTTCTCTATGTGAATCTCTTTTGTTTGGTGAAGCATGAATTGAACGTGAATGTTTTCCTATTCTTCAATTTCTTAGGGTTTCCTAACCTGGGTGAATTCTCTTATGCACAGTGAAGCAAGACTTGAAAGGGAAAGCTTTCATACATTCGTAGTATTTCTCTCCTGTGTCAATTGTCTTTTCTGCACTCAGGAATAACTCCTGGTGGTTTTTGGGGAACCATATGGGATGCCGGGGATCAAACCCAGGCCGGCACAGGCTGGACGCATACAAGGCAAACACTCAAAGGGTTTCTCTCCTCTGTGAATTCTCATACGTTTCGTGAGGTATGATCTCTCTGAGAATGATTTCCTACATTCGTTACATTCATAGGGTTTCTCTCCAGTGTGACTTCTCACAGGTTGAGATAGGTGTGACTTTAGTGAGAAAGTTTTCTTACATTCTTTACACTCATAGGGTTCCTCTCCTGTGTGAATTCTCATATGCCTTTTGAGGTATGACTTCCTTGAGAAAGTTTTCCTACATTCTTCACATTCGATGGGTTTCTCTCCTGTGTGAGTTTTCTGATGATTAAGTTGTGATGTGTTTACGAACATTTTCTTCCATTTCTTTGCCCTGTCAACTCTTGCATGTTTCACGAGGTCTGATATACCTAAGCAAGTTTTTCTACATTCTTTACTTTCAAATGATTGTTCCTCTGTGTGATAGAGTTGATGGTCACTGAAACTTTGCATTTTGCATAAAGTTTTATCACATTCTGAATATACCCTTGTTTTATCTAAATTATATGTTCTCTGATGGATATTGAATGAATGCTGACTGTCTTTTTGACATTCATAATGATTTTCAGCAGCATGTATTTTTGAATGTTCAGTGATATTACTTATTTCAGAGAATATTTTGTAGCTCTCCACATTCTGCATATGGTGGATGTTAGGAGGACCATCACTCTGCCAAGTGTTCTGACTTGTATCATATTTCTTAGGCATCATGACAGGAGAGCTGTCATTATTTACCATTCACTCTGAAACATGTAGAGAACAACTTAAAATACTTTGGCAGGGGCCGGAGCGATAGTCCAGCGGGTAGGGCGTTTGCCTTGCATGCAGCTGGCCTGTGCTGGCCCGGGTTCGAGCCTCGGCATCCCATATGGGCCCCCGAGCACCACCAGGAGTAATTCCTGAGTGCAGAGCCAGAAGTAATCCCTGAGCATCGCTGGGTGTGACCCAAAAAAGCAAGAAAAAAAATACTTTGACAAAAATTTCCCTGATCAGCCCCAATAACAATGATCTCAGTGAAACAAATTTTTCCTGCTTTCCCCCATTTCCAGCCTCTTTATCCAGTATTTACTGACTGACCTGAGAGTCTATCCTTTGGGGGATCTGTCAGCCGTGGCTCTGCTCTTTGTTCTAACTTCATGATCACTTCTGATTTGGTATGTGAATGTCCTACTGATGAGAATAATCAATGCAGGGATGTTTTCTAAGCACCCGAAGGTCATAGTACTTGAAAATGATAGCAACACAATGCTTAAGAGTTTGCCAATGTTGAATTAGCAGTAGGTACATGAAAAAAGGGTTCACTGTCAGTAATTTCCAAGGAAATGCAAATTCAAACAACAATGCGATAACAATTAACACCAGTGAGAAAGACACAAATGAAAAGGACAGGAAAAACACTGGAGTTGGAGGAAATGCAGTGAAAGTGGGACCTTCATTCATTATGGTGGGAATGTCATCTGGTTTAGTCTCTATGGAAAAAATATGGTGATTCCTCAAGAATGCAGGAGAGGGGGACTGGAGCAATAGTATAGCAGGTTGAGCATTTGCCTTGCATGCGGCCATCCCGGTTCAATTCCCTGGCATATCCAGAAGTTCCCCAAGCACTGTCAGGAGTAATTCCTGAGTGCAGAGTCAAGAACCTGAGCATTGTCGTGTGTGACCCAAAAAAGCAAAAAATACACTGCAGGAAAGGGCCAGAGAGATAGTAGAAGGGGAAGTGTACTTGTCTTGAACATAGACAACATGGGTCTAATTCACAAAATCTCATACATTGCCCTGAGTCCATGAGGAGTGAGAGATACCAAAGTAGAGAGCCAGGAGCAAACCCTGAGCATTACTAACAATGGCACACCCACCGCTCAAAATGTGATTCCACTTATTGGTATTTCCTTTCAAAAAATACAATCATTAATGTGAAAATAGTCATAAACACCCATGTCAATTTATAGCCCTTAGTACTATAGCTAGGTTAAGAAAATAACCCACAAGTTCATCAAGAGATTGAATGGATAACAACATGGTAGTATCTATACACGGTAGATTATTTCACAGGTCAATGATAGGAAATCATGCAATTTATGGTATGGTTTGTTGCATATGTATATATATGCTCAGCAAAATAAGTCAGTGGAGAAGAAAAAAATGTATGCTATCTCACTGTGTGGAATACACAGATCAAGTATGGGAAAAAGTAAGTACTGAACAATGACACTCCTTAAGAATGAAAACAAATAATGAATGGACTATCTTCAACATTTGAATAGACTAAATGGTCACACATTTTCACACAAATCAAAAAATTTAATTTCCTATGATTTTTTTTTTTTTTTTTTTTTGGTCACACCCGGCGGTGCTCAGGGTTACTCCTGGCTCTTTTGCTCAGGAATGACTCCTGGCGGTGCTCAGGGGACCATATGGGATGCTGGGGATCGAACCCAGGCCGGCACAGGCCGGCTGCCTGCAAGGCAAACGCCCCTACCCGCTGGGCAATTGCTCTGGCCCCAATTTCCTATGAATTTAATAAGAAGATTACAGTTGCTTTAAATAAAATCTTCACTCACCCAGTGACATCAGGTGACTGTAGGTTTCCAGCATCACACCCCGGTACAGGGTCAGCTGCTCATTATCCAGGTGCTGCCACTCTTCCCACGTGAAGTCCACAGACACATCCTCGAATACCACCAGCCCCCTGAAGGGCACATTTTATTAGTTAGCTGCATCAAGTCTGGAGCAAAGAAGGAGGAAGCCTGGAAAATTACTTTTGAACTCTGATTTATCTTTTTTTTTTTTTTTTTTTGCTTTTTGGGTCACACCCGGCAATGCTCAGGGGTTATTCCTGGCTCTGCACTCAGGGAATTACTCCTGGCGGTGCTCAGGGACCTTATGGGATGCTGAGGATTAAACCCAGATTGGCCGCGGTGAAGGCGAACGCCCTAGCTGCTGGACTATGGCTCCAGCCCCTGATTTATCATCTATATCATGCACTACACTTGTATTCTGTATGCCAGTACAATTATAGGTTATGATGTAATTATTCATACACTCTCCCATAAATTATTACATCTTTAAAAAAGGGCAAGAGATAATTAATAATTTAATTAAATAAAATTATTATTTTGTTTAATAATCTGTATGTATTAAAATCTTACTTTTCCCGTGAATACAGGTAGACATTCTTATGCATTAATTACTATTTCATTTACTCGTTTGTATTTGGGGGACACAAATGGTGATCCTCAAGGGTTACTCCTGGCTTTGCATTCAGGAATGACTCCTGTTTATGTTCAGGGGATGGTGAGGATTATGCCAGCATCAGCTGCGAGCAGGGAAATTGCCCTACCCATGGAACCAACACACCTGATCCACAAAGAAACTTTATTTATTTTTTCTTTATGGGTCACACCCGGCAATGCTCAGTGGTTACTCCTGGCTCTGCACTCAGGAATTACTCCTGGTGGTGCTCAGGGGATCATATGAAATGCCAGAGATCAAACCCGGGCTTAGGCCAGCCCTGTGCAAGGCAAATGCCCTACCTGCTGGGCTATCACTCCGGCCCCAAAGAAACTTTATTCTTGCCAGGAGACATAGTATGAACAAACATGGAGACTGGCCCAGAAGATCTAGGTTCCAAATAAGATCAGGACTGAGAAAGCACAAAACTACTTTGCCCTATACTTTACGTATCACTGAAGACCCAATAACATTTAATCCTTTCATGTGAACAAATTTTTTTGGAGGGTGCTACATTTTTTGTTATTTTTTTTTTAAATTTGGGCCACACCCAGGCATGCTCCGGGTTACTCCTGGCTCTGCATTTACAAACTGCTCCTGGTGGGCTCTGGGAAACCTAAGGGATGCCACAGATCGAACTAGGGCTGGGCATATTTAAGGCAAACACATCACCCATTGTCCTACGCTCTCACCCTCTTTTGGGGTTGCATCTGAGGCATCACTCTTGGATTCTGTATGCCTGGCTGGATAAAAGCTGGGGATGCCTATTAAAATTGGGAAAATGGAAAACAAATCTAGACACGTGTTGAAATATCTTGGAAAGGCCAGAGAGACAGTGCAGTGGGTAAGGCACTTGCCTTGCATGTAGCTGACTGGGTTTGATCCCTTGCACCTCATGGGTGCCCCCTGACCACCACCAAGAGTGATCCTTAAGCATAGAGTCATGAAAATGCACTCATGTTGGGTCACATGCTCTATGGAGCTCTGGGCTCTTGCTTTTTTTTTTTTGGGGCGGTCACACACAGCAATGCTCAGGGCTTACTCCTGGCTCTGCACTCAGGAATTACTCCTGGAGGTGCTCAGGGAACCACATGGGATGCCGGGGATGGAACCTGGGTCTGCCGCGAGCAAGGCAAACGCCCTACCCACTGGACTATCGCTCCATGCCCAAAAAAGGCTTTTAATAGTACAAAAGCTCTACCACCGCAATCCAATATAATGGAAGACCTTAGGTCTGACCAGACCTCTGGTCAGAACTTAGACCATATACGAGGGCCCAAGTCTCCTACCAAAGAGGATCCCACCAGAAAGAGTCCTACCAAAGAGGGTCCTACCATAAAGGAGTCCCACTGAAGTGAGGATCTCACCCCGAGAGAGAGCCCTACCAAAAAAAGGTGGGCTCTTGCTTTAACCTCCTTTACTGTTAGTCTATTTCAGGTGGTTCTGTTCAGCACAGAACGAGGATTTCCCATAAACTATAATTTATTCACAAACTAAAATGTTACTCATTTTTCCTATGTGTTAAACTCAGTACTGTTTCTCCCTGGGGGGGGGTGCGGCGGGCTGGGCAGGCATCTGGGGTTGTGGTAGAGACCCAGGCCTCGGCAAAAGGTGGAACTACAACCCCCAGAAATCGAAGCGGAAGTGGAAGCAGAAGAAAATGGGCATTTTGAACTCTCATACCGGCCTGTCTCCACCTCAGGTATTCTCCTGGGGGGTGCAGCTGTTGGGCGGATGGCTGCTCACACCGGCCACTTATTAATAAAAAACTAGGAAATTCTACACCAAGGGAAGGTAATAGCCTCAAGAAAAAAGAAACAATAAGCTAGAGGAATCTATCACTGAACACCGCAAAACCATGGGGAAGCAACGCAGAGCCCCAGTTCAAGAACAGATGAAGAAATCAAACCTGAAGACTCAAAAAAGAATGCAGATATGCATCATCTCTCTGACAATATATTTCGAGAAGAAATTGACAGGATGTTTAATGAGCTCAGTGAAAAAATGGAGCAGATGTCCAATAAAATACAGGGAGAACATAAACGAAGCAGCTGAAAGGGCAGACAATAAATTACGGGAGGAAATGAGAGCAGAAATGAGAACCATGCAAATAGAAATATCATCGCTTAAAAACTCAGTAGATGAAATGAAAAACACAATAGGGGCTCTCAACAGTAGGATGACAGCAGAAGAAGACAGAATCAGTGGAGACTGAAGATGAGCTGCAGAAAGCACTCAGAGAACTACAAAAGATGGAAAAAGACCGGAAAATGGATCAGCAATGGAACAGAGAACAATGGGATGAAGCCAGGCGGAACAAAATAAGAATCATCGGAGTCCCAGAGGGACAGGAAAGTAACCCCAAGGAAATTAAAACAGTTAAAAACATCCTGGCTGAAAAGTTCCCCGAGTTAAAGAACGAAGGCATCCAGATCCAAGAAGCCCGCCACGTACCAGCAAGAAGAGACCCCAATAGAAAGACCCCAGGACACATCCTAGTGAAAGTAATGGATGCCATAGACAGAGACATAATTCTTCAGGCAGCAAGATCAAAGAAGGAAATTGTATACAAAGGAGCATCCATTCGACTTTCAACAGACTTCTCAGAAGACACCCTCCAAGCCCGAAGGCAGTTGTGGGATATAGTAAAAAAACTCAATGAAATGAAAGCCTCAGCAAGAATTCTTTATCCGGCTAAACTCTCACTCAGATTTGAAGGACAGACATACAACTTCTTGGATAAACAACAGCTTAGGAACTTTGTAAAAATCAAAACCAACCTTAAAAAGGAGGACTGAAAGATCTACTCTAAGACGAGACATAACCCAAAAATAACAACCAACCTATACAGAAAGATGGCACAAAATCCCAAGACAATAATCTCTCTCAATGTCAATGGTCTAAATGCACCAGTTAAGAGACACAGAGTTGCAAAATGGATCAAAACATTGAATCCAACATTCTGCTGCCTTCAAGAAACACACCTGAAAAATTGGAGCAAAGACAGCTCAAAACAAAAGGCTGGAAAAACAATCCTTCACTCAAACAAACCATTCAAAAAGGCTGGGGTAGCCATACTGGTATCCGACAACATAGACTTCAGGCTGAAGATGGTCAGAAGGGACAGTGAAGGTCACTTCTTAATAGTCAAGGGATACATATATCAGGAAGAAATCACGCTATTAAACATATATGAACCAGGGACATGGAGTGATAGCCAAGCATGTAGGGCATTTGCCTTGCACGTGGCCGGCCCATGCCAGCCCGGTTCGATCCCCGGAATCCCATATCGTTCCCGAGCACCGCCAGGAGTAATTGTGTGACAAAAGATAATCACACCTGGGCAAAACTCAGAATGAGTGTTATAAAAATCAAGGGACTCCAGGGGGCCAGAGCAATAGATCAGCGGGTAGGACTTTTGTCTTGCAAACGGCCGACCTGGGTTTGATTCCCTGGCATCACATATGGTTCCCCAAGCACGGCCAGGAGTAATTCCTGAGTGCAGGGCTGGGAGTATCCCCTGAGCATTGCTGAGTATCACCCAAAAGAAAAACAAAAAAATCATGTGACTCTGCTGAAATTATCCAAGTCCCAGAGACAGTTTTGTTTCGTTTTCATCTTTTTTTTTTTCTTGTTGGGTCACATACGGCCATAATCAGGGGTTTTCCTGGCTCTACACTCAGGAATAACTCCTGGCGGAGCTCGGGGGACCATATGGGATGCCGGGATATCCAACCCGGGCCCTCATGGGCTGGCTGCGTGCAAGGCAAACGCCCTACCCGCTAGGACGATCACTCCGGTCCCCCGCCTTTTTATTTAGAACACGAAATTCTGCTTCTTTTTCCTATGTGTTCAACTTAGTACATATTTACATTTGTCGACAGAACCAAAATGTCCCGAAGAGCAAAAAAATGAGAGACACAGGAGACACACAAGGGGATTCCACCACGTGGCCCCTAAACATCATGACACATTGTCCCATGCCGGCCCATGCTTGGTTGCTGCAAGGTGATCTGCAGCACTAGGGGACCCGAGCAGTACCGCTTTCTCGGGTGCTGGCACTGAAACGCTAGGAGGCCCAACAGAGAGATAAAACACGAACTATATGTGCAGTATTATATATGACGTAGGGGCCTGCGCCCAGCCCCCCACCTCGCCTGGCAGGAAGCGCCTCCACTTCCCACTGCGCTCCCTTTGTCCATCGTCCTTTTAAAGGGGGAAGAACTTAGGGGTCCCGGAGTTCTCTCAGAGACAAGAAAGTTCCCATGGG
>JAJIBD010022400.1:0-13754 GCA_021461705.1 Cryptotis parvus
TTGAGAGAGAATGGGGCCTCTGGAACTAGTTCATTTCTCATGAACATAGTTTTCTTCAGATTCAGCTGTAGACCTACCCTTTCCACATTCTCGGTCAAAGTCAGCCAGCATTTGTGCCGCTTGGCTAATGTTTGGTGTTATTAGAACGATGTCATCAGCCGGCGGAGGTGGTGTAGTTGCCGACCATCTATCTTCACTCCCATTCCTTCCCATTCTAATTGTCTCATGATGTTCTCGAGGGTGGCACTGAAGAGTTTTGGTGAGATGGTATCACCCTGTCGAACCCCTCTTTTGACATCAATGATCACTTCTTTGTAGAATGGTGAGATCCTGGTGGTGAATCCATAATACAGCTCACGAAGGATCTTGATGTATTGGGTTTGAACACCCTGTTTGACTAGGGCTTCGATGACTGCTTCAGTCTCCACAGAATCAAAGGCTTTCTGTAAATCAATGAACGTGAGACAGAGCGGCATCTTGTACTCCCTACAAACCTCAATGAGCTTGGTTACTGTGTGGATATGGTCGATTGTGCTGAATCCTTTCCGGAAACCTGCTTGCTCGCATGGTTGACCTTCATCTAGTGTTCTGCTAATCCTGTTCAGGATGACTCGTGTAAACAGCTTGTAGATGACAGACAACAGGCAGATGGGGCGATAGTTGCCGATGTCATGAATGTCTCCCTTCTTGAACAGTAGAACTGTCCTGCTGGTTTTCCATTGGGAGGGCACCTTGCATTCGGACAGGTAGCGTGTGAAGAGCCGAGCTAGTGTATTGATGAGCACCTATGGCAGATTCTTCAGATGTTCGGGTCTGACTTTGTCTGGGCCTGGTGCTGTTCCCTTCTTTACCGATGAGATGGCATGTCTTATTTCAGAAGGGAGAACGTTGGGAATGACGTATCCATCCTGTGGAATTTGGTATGTGGGCAGGTGGATGTGGCTATCAAAAAGATTTGAGTCAACATGATGAATGACCTAAAACCTGAGCTGCGCCAGGAGGAAGAGAGGCGGCATGGAATGCCTTCAAAGGCATCGAAGAAATAGCTAAAAGGACAAAGAGCCTCGGCTCCGGGCACATCTCTTCGACTCCACCGTTCTCCCTGCATTAACATACGCCTCAGAGACCTGGGCCCTACGAAAGCAGGATGAGAATGCTATTCGGGTCTCCCAGAGAGGCATCGAAAGAGCTATGCTTGGAATATCACGCCTCACTCAAGTGAGAGAAGGAATCGGAGTTCTGACCTCCGTCGCTATTCCAGAATCAGGGACTCTGTCTCGTTTGCCAAGGCATCGAAAATCAGATGGGCTGGACATGTAATGCGATTTGGAGACAACCGCTGGACTAGAGCCGTTACCGACTGGATCCCACGGGATGTCAAAAGATCACGTGGCCGCCCACCTACAAGATGGTCAGACTTCCTTGTTAAGACCCTGAAGGAACGGTTTGAGGCTCTTCATATTCCTGAATCAACCAGATGCCATTGGGCTACATTGGCACGTGATAGGGTCCAATGGAAATGTTACTGGCGCCCGCTCGAGCAAATCGATGAGTAACGGGATTCAAGTGATCAAGTGATCAAAAAATCAGCTTAATATTTGACCACTTTGGGGCTGGAGAGATAGGACTGTAAGTAGGGCACTTTGCCTTGCACACAGCATACCAGAGTTTAACCCCTGGCATCCTATATGATCTCCCAAGTCTGCTCAGAATGATCCATGAGTACAAATACAGTTAAGCCATGAGCTCTGCTATGGGTAGACCAAAAACAAAACCCTTCAAAAATATTTTTACCACTTCTAAGAAAAAAAAAGAAATGAATATACATAATTCATCAAAATGATGGACAAGGAAAGGTCAGGGGGCAGGAGATTTTGAAAAGGAGGTCGGTAAATTTGTATCACTGACAACCTGCCAGGTACTAGGAACTGAACTGAGAAGAAGCAAAGAATCTCTCCATGGCTCTTTTTTCATGAGCACAAATATGAGGGCTAGAGCACACACTGATCACCAGGCAACCTCCCAAAGACCATCTTCTCATGCATTCCCCTTTGGGTAGGTTTTTGAGCCTATGAATTACTGGGGGGGACACAGAAATTCAGTACATAGCACTGTGTTCTACATTTGTTTTCTCATTTCTCTAAGCAACATGAGGGTTACTTCATCATTCTTTTTTTTAAGATAAGAACACTGAGGTTCACTTGATCACCTCACTTGAATCCCATTATTCATTGATTTGCTCGAGCGGGCACCAGTAACATTTCCATTGGACCCCATCACGTGCCAATGTAGCCCAATGGCATCTGGTTGATTCAGGAATATGAAGAGCCTCAAACTGTTCCTTCAGGATCTTGACAAGGAAGTCTGACCATCAGAAAGCAAAGATCACTTTCAAAAGTAAGTCAGAACCAGATCTTCCTGGCTCCATAAAATTCAGAAACATGGGGTGAGAGAGATCTCTAAAAGTATCTTAGCTAAGGTTTTCAAGTTTTTACTGAGGATTGGGTCACTTGAAAGAAATTAGAGGGAGGACAGGGATGTGACTTAAGAAGCAGAGCACATGCCCCAGCATTTCATACACCCCAGCATCACCAGATATATTCCCATCAACAATAAAGAGAAAGAGAATAGATACAGAGACTGCCCCAAACCTCACAAAAACGATGAACTCCCAAGTTCATCATGCTTATTTTTGCCTTTTTTTAACTCTTGTTTTTGCTCTTACACTGTGTCTGAATATGTCTGAATAGTAAGCTCTTATACTATTCAGACATCATTGGTATCAATTGTCTTCCCATTGTTCATCAATTTGCTTGATGAACATATTCTATACATTCCTCAAAAAGATTTTATAAATCTTTTTTAAAAAAACACCAAAAGCATTATCTAAGAGTCAAGATATAGTACAGCAATTAAGTTTCTTGCCTTTCATGTTGCTAACCCTAGTTCAAATCCCAGCACAACATATGGTCCCACAGACATCCCCTGGAGTGAGCACAGAGCAAGGAGTGCTCTCTGAAAAAGCCACCAGAATTTCCCAGGAGGTATCTTAGAAAGTTTTTTAAGTACTGAGGTGCTGAAATTAAATCATAATTTTACCTTTCCACTCCTCCAAATGTCAGTATCTCACATCCACTTTTCAATTACTTTTGACACAAAACCAGAAATGTGCTGTTCTCCAAAGTCCCTGGCTGAGTGTGAGGAACTGAACCAGGACTTGTTTCTGAGAAGCAAAGGAGCTCCTCTAAGAACTCCCCTCCTGAAAGCAATGCTTTACTCATGGCCTAAGATTTTCCCCTGCAGAATAGATCTGTCTCACCTTATAGCTGGACATTCTGGAAGTCCCAAACAGGTCTCGAAGCATTTGTTTATATCTGTATTCAAATCCTGACTTTAACACAAACTAAGTCCCTGATGGTGGGCTGGTTATTTAACTGCTCTGGAGTTCATTTTTTATCTTTAATCTAGACATTATAATAGTACTGACCTCAAACTTTGTCCTTAGGATTAAACCAGATCATTGATATGCCCAGTAGATTGGATGCCTGAGATTCTTTTTCAGCCTTTTTATTTTTGTTTCTCATAGAAATTGGGAGGCAGCAAAGTTGAAGGGAAAATTGGGAGGAGAGATTGACATTTTCACAAATGTTTCACCTGGACTGTGCTCTCAAGAGCTATGGCCTCTCCAGATCTTCCTTCTGGAACTGGATCCCGTTCTGAGAGGCCATCATGGTCACAGTCTTCTGAGGCAGCTAGTCAATTTCATGCGAGTGATCCAGGTGGGAGAATGTCCTAAAGGGGGAGAAATGAGCCTCCAGGCCCATTGGGACATAGTATAGAGTCAAAGACTGCTACCTGGGGGCCAGAGCGATAGTCCAGCGGGTAGGGTATTTGTCTTGCACGCAGCTGTCCGTACCGGCCCAGGTTCGGTCCCGGCATCCCATAAGGTCCCCTGAGCACCACCGCTAGGAGTAATTCCTGAGTACAGAGCCGGGAGAAACCCCTGAGCATTACCAGGTGTGGTTCAAAAAAAAAAAAAAAAACCAAAGACAGCTACCTGGATTGAACTGCAGGCCCCATCATCAGAGGTTAGATGAGAAAAATTCAAAGCAGACCCTCCTAAAATCAGAATTTTCTAAAGTGTGTGGCTTGCCCAACAACCAAAATTTTCTTCCTTTCAGCACATGATTGCGTTTTATTCCAAAGCCTATAAATTTCCTTCTCTGAGCAAGACTCAGTAGGTACACTGTTCTTTCTTTCAGTGGAAGAGTGTTTAACATAGAAATTCTTCTCAGTTCTAAGTCAGAAGCTTCTCTTTCTCTTAAAACTACTAAAGCATCTCAAGGACAAGTGCTAGGGCCTGGGGACCTGTTGCTATTAGCATGAATTGTTCACCCTATCAGTGACAGATAGGGTGAAAACAGAGATTTAAAAAGGGTTGGGGTTAAATCTAGCACAGGGGCAAGACAGCTCAATTCCATTAAAAACAAATTGTAAATGAAGAATTCTTGCTTGAATCTTGTTTCAGTCTGTTTGCATAGGTCTGCCTTCCTATTTGCATGCCTAGAACCATAAACAAATAAAGGCCCTTTATCCCCCAACCTGCCCTCTCCTTTTCCTTCTCACTGTCTCCAGATCATAAAATACCTCCTTCATATTTATATGGACATCCCAGCTCACCCAGCCAAGCCCTCTATGCCCACTTCTGTCAAGCAACGGTTCCATGGCCGCCTCTTAAGCACATAGATGGCTCTACTAGCTCTCACAGCACAGACCTATGGAGGAAATCCCATGCAAGTCTTGGTGTTTCAGCAGGAAAATCAGAATTTCGAGTACCTAGAGCATGGTCTGGAACAAGGAGGTGCTGAATGCCATGTGAGAACATCCTTTTGTTTTAAACTTCTCCCCAGGAAGGCATACTAGAAAAGGACCAGGACATGGGATCAGAGCAGAGGCCCATCTGCCTGGGGTAACATCCTTCACCATCTGATTTCCATACCCATATTCCAAACCCTATTTCACTTTTCCATTTCTACTTCAGAGTGTCCCTTTGGGTTGCTCCCTGGCCACTTTTCTCTCATATATAAGAACTTCTGGTTCCTACTTTTGAGTCATCCTGAATCTGACCTTGAAGATAGTTTTATAGTTTTTTAAAAGAGATATTATATCTTTTAAATAGCCTACAGAATTATAATATTTATGATATGCCACAGAGAGATGACCTGGTAAAGAAACGTAATTCTTGTCACATATGGCTACTGAAAAATGGCTTTCTGGATACACTAGTGGCACTTTTTATCTTTCGTAGGCTGACAGATAATGGGATTGCAAGTTTCAAGCTGTAATCTCTTCATCTTATTGTGGCTTCTAAAAAAAGTAATACAGTTAAGCTCTATAGGGAATAGAACAGACAAGCTAACAAAATAATACCCTACAGCAAAAAGTTCCAGTCTTGTGGGAGATCTGAAGTGCCTTATATACTTTCCATGGATCGATCTGATTTACAGATCCTGCTAGGTCTCTCCACTAGCCTGGACCCTGTATTTGTCTTAGACTTCCATTATGATGACACATTGCAACTTGTTTCAGCACCAACATCAGAGACTTTTCTGAAATATAAATAATGCTAGATCAATTACAATTAATTATATGGGAAAAGTGAGCAAATGACCTTCTTCAATATATTTACTCCAGAATCTCTTAGAGCTGAATCTGAATAACTGGTCTAGTCTGTCCTCAAGAAATAAAGTCTAGGGTCCGGAGTGATAGTACAGTGGGTAAAGTGTTTGCCTTGCACACAGCTGACCCAGGTTCAATATCTGGCATCCCATATGGTCCCTCAAGCCTCACCAGGATTAATTCCTGAATGCAGAGCCAGAAGAACCCCTGAGCATTGCTGGGTGAACCCAAAAAGAAAAAATAAAGAAAATCTAAGAAATAAAAAGAAAGAAAACCTTTCTTCCTGCAACTATGCACATAAACTCATAATGATGGCTGTGAAACAAAGACTAAGAATCTGGGACAGATATCTAGTCAGACTAAGTCAGGAAAGGGGGAGAGGCAACTCATAGGCTTCGTAGAGCTACTGTGGAGTGGCCAATCGACATCAGTTGTTCCCATGCCTTGTCAACTCTGAGGAGTTTTAAAACATACAGAACCAGAGGACAGTAAACAGCAGAGAACAGGCATCCATCATCCACAGTGGGATGTGCTCAGAGGAATGGTTTCTGCCATGGCTCCCATGGCACCGGTTCGCGTAGCATGAAAGTGCTCACTGGGCCAGGGAATGGCTTCGTACTTCCCCAAAAGGGACAGTTACCAGACGGTGCTTCCCCTAAAAGGGACTGTCACCAACAAAGCCCCCTAGACTCCCTTAGTTGTCCCTAAGAATGCTTGGTGTGCAATTAGAGCTCTTGTTTATGCTGAAACTTAGACTCTGAGTAATGAAGAGACTGGACAAAGAGAGAAGCCTGAGGCAATCGTAGTTTTCATTATACACAATTATAGCATAAAACAAAGATAGTATAAAAATGCCAGCCCGTGCAGCGTCTGGCTGCCAAGGCCTGAGCTGGTCCCAGGTCCTTGATAAGGAAAGGCTCGTGGCCTTCAGGCCTTTGCTTCCCATCATTAGCGGGAAGGAGAATTCTTGACCTATGAGTCGAGACATCCAGCTACCCCCCTGTTGACAGGAATGCAGTGATTAGCCTCCCTAAACCTCCTGTGTGAAAAAAAAATTGGGCCTGTTAAAGTTAACACTTTCTAGTACAAAATCTTAATAATCTTACAATAATAAACTCTGCATAAAAGTTTTTATTTAGAAGTAGGTTAAGTTAATCTATAATATGTGCATAGAGCTAGTAAGTAATTCTATGAAAATCAAAATAAAAAAAATATGTACCTTACTTAAGGCAAATATAAAAGTAAAAAACAAAAGACGCTCAGAAAAACATGTCTGAAAAACAGGCGCAGGCAGAAGGTGGTCATATGTGGTAGACACGATAAACTCCTTTTGATGTTAAAAAAAAGTCTCCTTTGCTAAAAAATAACTGGTGTAATCTTGTGTCTGTGCATTTGTTGAACATAAGAAGAAAAGCTTTGCCCTCAGTAAACTGCAGCAGAGCGGCAGCAGCAGTATTTGACCTCCCTTGTGTCTGTGTCTGTCTGTCCATTGCGCCGACGTTCCTGTCCTCCTGATTTCCTCTCGCTGGTTACCCCCGAGACTTAGAGCTCACACCGACTGAGCGGTCTACGGCAGGTTTCCAAATCTTTACTATTCATATCTTAACTACTGGCTCTCCCTGTGCACAGCTGATCATGAGGCACCCGGGAGGGAAAAGCGGGATTTAGCCCTGGTCCGCCAACCCAATAGAGCCTTGCAAGAAGCCAGTGGAACCCCCACACCATGAGGGCAGTCATTTTCAACATCTGGACTCCACAGCTAACCAGAGCTCCACCCAAGAGAAAAGCCGATCTCTCCCCCATTGGTTCATCAGTAAATGCACGAGATGAGAGTCTACTACTGAGAGTATACCAACCGCACAACAGAGCCTGGCAAGCTACTGTGTCATATTTGATATGCCAAAGACCAGTAACTATTATAGATCTCATTTCCATAATCTGATGGAGTGGTTTGAGGCTCTTTGTGTTCCTGGAGTGAAAAGATGCCCTTGGGCTACACTAGCACACAACAAGATGCATGGAGATGTTACTGGTGTCCACTCGAGCAAATCAATGAACAACGGGAAGACAAGTGATACAAGTGATACTATCCCAAAATTTCCCTTTGAGAGTTTCCTTTATTCCTTATTTCTCTTGACACCTTTATCTTATAGAGAAGAGCATTAAAGGTGGAACGGTTGTGGAGGTGGTGGGGGTAAGAGGAGAGAGAATTGGTGCACAGTATCAACCAGTGCAATGCATCAAATGCCACACTGAGCAATACCTTCTTTACTGAAGAGGCCAGGGTATGCTTGGCAACCAAAGTTCCTACAAAAAAGGTGAAGTTTGTTGGTTTTGCCTAGAGATATTCTTATCACTTAAAGCAGCAAAGCAAGGCCTTTCTGATCTTCAAAAAGCAAAGCCACAAAGGCCATTTTGTAGGTATTGTGGCTATTTTAGTCAAATGTATTTAGAATACATTTGACTCCCTGCAGGATAATCTCCAATACATCATCCAATGTAGTCTCAAAAGCCTCAAGTAGCAGGATTTTCATGGCTTCCCTTGGGAAGTTATTTTGAGCTGAATAGCTAGGATATTTCTCCTCGTATTGAACATCCATCTTTCCCTTTCTTAATTTCAATCCTGTTATCCTCTAGAATAAACCCTGCCCTCTGTCTTTCTCTCTTAGTGTTTACCAATGCATTTCCAATTCATACTTACTATACCACTTGAGCATCTTTGCACTCAAGCTTCAAAGATCAAGCCACAATTAATAAGTACAATGGCAAGCAAGGACTGGGTCATCTGGCAGGCATCAGCATAAATGAGATGTGAGTCAAAAAGTCTCAATAAGAAGGGATCATCATCAATCTGCCTCCACACAGAGACCTTCGACAACAGCAGAATTACTGCATGGGGAGTGATGCTCGGCGGATGGGCTGCTGTTCTCACTGCGATTCATTTTCAGAGCATAATGACTTCTCCCCTCCCCCAATATTAGTTTATGAAACGCCAAATATATCTTGTCAAACGTATCTTTAATTTTATTCACCCCACTTCTTATCCTTCTTATCTCATCATTCCATGGTACAGAAATATGTAGCTGCTGTATAAATTCTCTTTGCACAAATTTTTTGAGAGGTGAGAGCTTGGGACCTTCCTGCTTTAGGTGTAGGACTTGAGAACTCTGGAGTTCTTCCCAAGAGGACATTAGCTTCATTTTTATATCATGAATTGGCAGAAGGGCTTGACTATTTTCTTTCTACGTTTAGAAGCCTCATTTTCTCATTAGCCAGGAAGACTATAGCAATTAAAATCTCACTACTGAATGCCCTAACTATAATAAATCTTTCTTGATCTCTGTTTTGAGAGCCTCACCTCTCTCTCGCATACACACCAGGCTTCCTTTCAGACATCTTACTGTGGCAGAAAATGTTCCATTCTCTTCAGCAAACACAGCTTACAGGATTTTTATAGAGGATAGTTATTTAACTGAGATGTTTTATTCAGATGAGAGAACTACAGAGTCCTAAACAGGTAAATTCTTATCATTTTCTGACTCTCAGCTTAATGCACATTGTTTTCTATTCCTTCAAAAGCATGCCTGTTGACAACACACCTAGTCCTGGAGATTGAAAGACACAAGCACCATGCTGAAGGAGCTCACACTGGTGGAAGCAGTAGACAAGCTAACAGAGAGTTCCAACTGTGATTAAGAATTGCTTCACTCAGAAGACTCCTCTCTAGGGGTCAGAACCATAGTACAGCAGGTAGGGTTACATGCAGCAGACCTGAGTTCAATCCCCAGCATACCAAATAGTCCCCTGAGCACAGCCAGGAGTGATTCTTGAGTGCAGAGCCAGGAGTAACCCCTGAGCATCGTCGGTTGTGACCAAAAATAAATGAATAAATAAATAGATGGATGGATGGATGGATGGATGGATGGATGGATGGATGGATGGATGGATGGATGGATGGATGGATGGATGGATGGATGGATGGATGGATGGATGGATGGATGGATGGATGGATGGATGGATGGATGGATGGATGGATGGATGGATGAACAAATAAAAAGAAGTATACTCTCTAGTATGGAGTTCACCTATATCCATCAGATCGCAAATAGCAGACTTTTCTAGAATGAATCCAGGAGAGGAGATAGTCAAAAGCAGTAGATTGTGCTCATCAATGCTGCACAAATATTTCTAGGAATATTCTGCCATGAAAAAAAAATCTGTATATTGACTGCCTCAGAGTCCAATTGGTGTAAAGTGTGGCAGAGTTTTGTTGATGTTCAAAACTATAATGACACCAATTGGTTCATACTATTTGAAAGCTGCAAGAAGCATTTTTCACTTACTCCATTCCATCTATACCAGAACAGCCTCGTGTATGGCATTAGGTGATTTAATAAGAAGTTTGCTTCGTTGACAAACCTGAACTTCACATCTAGAACATGTTTAGATCAAAAACAACCAGTGAGGAGAAGAGAAATGACTTTTCTCAAATCCATTATCTTTCAGAATGACAGGAAACATGTCTCTCCTTTGTATATTGCTTCCAATAAATAGATTTTTAATTAACCCACATACCTAAGGTACATGTTTTAATAAAGTAGAGAAAATGTTTAACTTAAATAAGATGACTTTGCTAAGATGCTCAGTCTTACTATGTAATCACTATTCAAAACACTGTTTTTTAAGTGTGGTCTCAATAGACGTATTCATGAACTTCATGTCAAAAGATAAGTCATTATAGAACAGCACTAAAAACAGGGTCTTTTGCATTCTTATAAAGCTCACCTGAAGCTTACAAGTTTTTTTGAATTTTTATGTTCTATCTATTTTTTGTGGATATGCTGTGAGGTTTTATAGAAATTGAGAGCTTTACTTTTATATTTCCTATACAAGAAGTCAAGTATGTGCATATTTCAATAGGATCATCCTATTTTAAAAATATAGGTTTTGGGGGGCAGAGCTGCCAGCTGGCTCTCCCTAGCTCAGCTGACCATGAGTCCCCAGGAGGCATGATGGGTTGTGGGATGGGCCCATCACCTCTGTAGGGCCTTGGAAGCAGCCGGATGAGACTTGCTCACCATGATAGCCGCCATTTTCACAGTCCGGACATCACTGCTTACCAAAACCCACCCAAGTGAGACACTGATTAGACCAGCTTAGTAGAGCAACCAAGTTCAAATCCAGGTAGGCGGCTGTCGGAGACGGAAGTCACCAGACATTCGTGAGTTGGAGCTGGGGCAGCCCTTCCCTCTCTGACCCATCCCGAGGTCCAGTGGCCCGCCCACAAACTGTCTCAGGGTGATCAGCCATCAGAGACTCAGACGGGAGAGAGCTCCATCTGGCTGTCCCGGTTGTGCAGTACATCAAACTAGTGGAACCAATCATGTCCTAGAATATATTACAATCCACAATGTGTAAGAAGAGGGGATTTGGGCTCCTCCGCCCTTTCCTCCACCTCCATGCCAGCTACCCCGGAAGAGAGACCCTGGCCAGACCCACAGCTCCGTTGGCAACCCTGGAAAGATCCAGACCCATCCACTCTAGACCCACAGATGTGCTGCTCAGGCCCACCTGGAAGCAACCAATGGAGCTGACCTCCTCCGGTAAGGGGCTCGACCGACCCTGGCCGAGTCAACATTGCTCCAAGGGGTTTGCTCACAAGTGTGGGGGAGGGACCATGCTGGCCAGACTTGGAGCAGGGATTTGGGCTCCTCTGCCCTTTCCTCCATCTCCATGCAAGCTACCCGGAAGAGACCCACGCCAGACCCACAGCTCCATCGGGCGCACAACTGCAGAGTGGGCGCAACAGTCTTAGATAGTATTAGATTTTAGAATCAGGTACTTCCCAGGATCTTTCATATTTATACACAGTATACAGTTCTAGGCAGGTTCTAGCTGAAACCTGTCATCCCAGTAAGCCTAGCAAGAAGCCAGAGCACCCACACATCAAGAGACCAGTCATTCTCAACATCCAGACTCCACAGATCCTCAGAGCTCCACAAGAAAACCTGATCTTTCCCCTTTAAGTTTCATCACTAAATACTCGAGATGAAAGCCTTCTACTGAGAGTATATAACCTACATGGCAGAGCCCTGACAAGCTACCTGTGTTTTATTGATATGCCAAAAATCGGTAACAATATAGACCTCATTCCCGACCTGAAGGAATGGTTTGAGGCTCTTTCTGTCCTTGAGCAAGCAGATTGCCCTTGGGTTACGCTTGCTTGTGACAGGACTATAGAGAGATACTACTGGTACTCTCTTAGAGCAATCCGATGAACAACAGAAAGACAAGTGACCAAGTGACAGTAATTGTAAGAAAGGGAAGCGAGGAGAGAAGGAGAGAGAGAGAAAGAGAAAAAGGAGGGGCAAAGAACATGGAAGCAGGCTAGAGCTGGGGTAAAGGGGGGAGGAAGTGGGGACACTGGTGCTGGGTAATGGGCATGGGTGAATTGAGCGGCATTGGAACACTGTAGGACCAGGAGGGAACTCAAACATGAACATCTTGTAATTGTTGCCAACAGTGGTATAGTAATATAGCAAACACAGGTTTTGTTCGGGGGCACATCTGGCAATGCTGAGGGGTTGCTCTTAGCTCTGCACTCAGAATTACTCCTAGGGATGCCTAGGAAGCCATATGTGGAGACTGGGCACCAAGTTCAGGGTCAGGCTAAGTGCAAAGGCAGAAAGTATCTTCCCACTGTATAGGTCTACAATCCCCTATCTTGTGTGTGTGTGTGAGAATCTATTCTTTTTTTTTTAGTTTGGTATTTTATTTTACAATCACAGAGAGATATACAATTAAAAGTTCATATTTGGGTTTTGGTTTCACACAGTGTTCCAGCACCCATCCCTCAACCAGTGCCCATCTCCCACCACCCAACGTCCCGGTTCCCTCCCCTCCCACAGCCACCTCCATGGCAAGGCCCTTTATTTCTTTTCCCTTTCTCTCTCTTTCTTTTCCTTCCCTTCCAGACCGCTTTGGATTACAGAACATACATTTAGGGGTTGTCATAGTGTCTTTTTTGCCTCTATTTAATGCTCAGTTTCTAGGTTGGCATTAGTACCCTCGACAATTGGTAAACTGTTCCATTTTCTTGTCTTACCTAGCCTCCTGACTCCCACACGTTTGTGATAATTTCCACCTTTGACAAGACTTTCTGATGTATGTGTTTCATTTGACCTTGGATATTGGTATCATAATAGGTAAATATATACAGTATATGTATCCTCCTTTATGCTTATGCAAATAAATGTACAGTCATTCTGTATCTGTCTCTCCCCCTTCTGGCTAATTTCACTCAATAGAATCTTCTCCATGTCCATCCATTTATAGGCAAATTTTCTAACTTCATTTTCCTAATAGCTGCATAGCCATTCTATTGTGTAGATGTACCAAAGCTTTTTATCCAGTCATACGTTTCTCGGGGCACTCTAGTTTGTTTCAGATTCTGGTCATTGTGACTAATGCTATGAACATAAAGAGTAGGGATAGTGTTTCTGCTATAAGTGTATTTTCTAGAGTGGATTCCCAGGAGTGGTATGGCTGGGTCAAATGAGAGTTCAATTTCCTAGTCTTTGGAGGAACGTCCATATTGTTTTCCAGAAAGGCTGTACCAACCCGGCATTCCCCACCAACAATGGATGTGTGTCCCCTTTTCCCCACATCCGCGCCAGCACTTGTTGTTCTTGCTCTTTTGAATATGTGACAGTCTCTGTGGTGTAAAGTGATATCTCATTGTTGTTTTGTTTGCATCTCTCTGATGCCTAGTGATGATGAGCATTTTTCATATGTTTTTGGCCATTCAAATTTCTAACACCCTTGCTGTAGTTTCTGTTCATTTCTTCTACCCATTTTTTGATGGGGTTGTTTGTTTTTTTCTTGTAAAGTTCTACCAGTGCCTGATATATCCTGGATATTAACCCTTATCAGATGGGTATTGGGTGAGATATTCTTTCCCCTATGTGGACTGCCTTTTTCCTATCTTAGTCCTGTTTCTTTTGGGGTGCAGAAGCTTTTTTAGTTGCATGTAGTCCCATATGAACATCTTTTCTTCCTGATTGCTTTGTTAGTGA
>JAJIBD010022401.1:0-119861 GCA_021461705.1 Cryptotis parvus
GTTTTTTTTTTTTTTTTTTTTTTTTTTTTTTTTATTTTTAAAATTACAAAGATATACAATTAAAAAGTTCATATTTGGGTTTTGGTCAAACAGTGTTGCAGCACCCATCCCGCCACCAGTGCCCATCTCCCACCACCAACATCCCCGGTTCTTCTCCCCCCCCCCAGCCCTGCTCCATGGCAGGTTCTTGATTTCTTTCCATTTCTCTCTCTTTCTCTTTTCCTTCCCCCCAGACTATGAATTACAGAACATACATTAAAGGGTTGTCATGTGTATCTTTTTGCCTCTATTTAATGCTCAGTTCTAGGTTGGCATTAGTACCCTCAACAATTGTCAGCATACTGTTCCATTTCTGTCTTACCTAGCCTCTGAATCCCACACGTTTGTGATAATTTCCACCTTTGACAGGACCTCCTGATATATGTTTCATTTGATCTTGGATATTGGTATCATAATATGTACCTATATATTTATGTTATGCAGATAAATGCAGTCATTCTGTATCTGTCTCTCTCTCCTTCTGGCTAATTTCAGCTCAACATAATCTTCTCCATGTCCCATCCATTTGTAGGCAAATTTTATAACTTCATTTTTCCTAACAGCTGCATAGTATTCCATTGTGTAGGTGTACCAAAGCTTTTTATCCAGTCATCGATTTTCGGGCACTCTGGTTGCTTCCAGATTCTGGCTATTGTGAATAATGCTGCTATGAACATAAAAGTAGGGATGGTGTTTCCGCTGCGTATTTTTGGCTTCCCAGAGTAGATTCCCAGGAGTGGTATGGCTGGGTCAAATGGGAGTTCAATTTCTAGTCTTTGGAGGAAAGTCCATATTGTTTTCCAGAAAGGCTGTACCAGCCGGCATTCCCACCAACAATGGATGAGTGTCCCTTTTCCCCACACCCACGCCAGCACTTTTTGTTCTTGTTCTTTTGAATGTGTGCCAGTCTCTGTGGTGTAAAGTGGTATCTCATTGTTGTTTTGATTTGCATCTCTCTGATGATTAGTGATGATGAGAATTTTTTCATATGTTTTTTGGCCATTGAATTTCTTCCTTGCTGAAGTTTCTGTTCATTTCTTCTCCCCATTTTTTTTTATGGGGTTGTTTGTTTTCTTCTTGTAAAGTTCTACCAGTGCCTGGTATATCCTGGATATTAACCCCTTATCAGATGTGTATTGGGTGAATATTCTTTCCCATTCTGTGGACTGCTTTTGTATCCATAAAGTACATTGAAGAGAAAATATAGGAAAAACCCTCCTACCTATTATTAAACTTGCCCTAGTTCCATCAGTAGTTGAATTCAGACACTCTTATCATAAAAGAATAATGGCTTGTGTGTCTGCCCTCACTTCCCACTCCACCCCTTCCCCAGTATTTTTGTAGATTATGCAGATGAGCATATATGACTTTGGTCCAAAAAAGGTAAATGGAGATTTTAAATCTACCTCTTGTCCATTTCTTAAAGCCATGGGAGAGTAATCAACAGAAATATAGAGAGGTTACTCCATAGCAGTGAGTGAAGATTTGCATTTATTTTGAGTGACTACTTGCTTAAGACTTAACAAAATGAATGCCTATTTTTTTTTAAATATCCATAGTTTATAGGGTGTAAATACATTTTGGTGACTGAGGATTTGATTCTCTTTGACTTGACAGCAACAAATTGATCACTTTCTGGGTGAACTCAGTTGTTTACATCACATTGTCAGGAATATATTTGATTCTTTTGATGACATGAGAAAACATGAGCAAGAACCTGTTAACCACTTTTACACTGTTTCAATCCTTTATTTTATTTATGTGATGTAGGTAGATTTCTATTTTTATGCTTTTTTTTTAGTGTGTGACTTTGCTAAATTTTTACAGAGTATTAAATACTCTTTGCTTTTCCCTAAAATATATCATATCTAAATAAGAGTTTTGCTACTCAAATAGAATCTTGCTACTAAATATAGATCATTTTTAAGAGCAAAAAGTATTTTTTAAAAAAGAAAGAGGGATCTCACTGATTAGAATACACCAGTGCCATTGAATAAGAGTGGTAAGATTTAAAGTGGTAAGAGTAGATAGTATTGGTTTATTCTTGATAGTAGAGGAAATCTATTCAATGTTTGACCATTTAGTAGGATACTAAACATGCATTCCATGGACAATGAGAGCAACTTCCAACCCGAGTCCACAATCCTGATGGAGCCTAGGAAGAGCCCAGAGAAACCCCCACACCTTGCTGGCAGTGATCTTCACCATCCATACTCCAAAGCTCATAAGACCTCCACCCAAAAGAATAATCCAGTCTCAGCCCTGATTGTCAAAAACCCAGAATACAAGGACACACCCTGCAGAGACCCACCCTTCTGAGGAGGAGTATTTCAAGCCCACGAATGCTTGAGCCACAGACACAGATACACCTGGCAGAGCAGAAAACAGCTCTTCCCATTGAACCCCCTGCATTCCATGGACTACGAGAGCAACTTCCAATCCAAGTCCACTATCCTGATGGAGCCTAGGAAGAGCCCAGAGAAACCCCCGACACCTTGCTGGCAGCGATCTTCACCAACAACAATCCACAGCTCGGAATATCTCAACCCAACAGATTAATTCAGTCTCGAGACCAGTTTGTCAGAAACCCAGACTACAAAGACCCACCCTGCAGAGACCCACCCTTCAGAGGAGAGTATTTCAAGCCCAGGGAATGCTTGAGCAACAGACACAGATACACCCGGCAGAGCATAAACCAGTTTTCCCCTATTGCGTATGGCCTCTGCTGCGGCCGCACGATTTCCCTCCAAATTGCTGTGAATATTCTACCCACCCATATGTGAGAGCCCCACAAAATAATGAGTGTATAGCACCCGCACAGCAGAGCCTGGCAACCTGTCCAATGCGTGTTCATATGCCAAAACCAGTAACAAAAATGTTTATTTTCCTGACCGTGAAAGAGCCCTTAATACGGCAGCAGTAAGAAAGGCGAACAAGCAGTGCCTGATAAAATTTCATGGCCATCCTAGGCTGCCAAAATGAAGGACTAAAATGACTGACTAAAATGCACATATGCTGGCATAGGAAGCATATATTGAATATCTGATGGTGCAACCACAAAAAAATCAAGTACAACATCATTGGTCTGACTGAGACAAGGGAGGCATCAGTCGAATCATGCTGTATTTGACACTGGAGAAGAATTGTTCCTTGTAACATGCGATGAAAGAAGCATCGGTGGCATTGGTGTCCTTGTCAACTTGAACATCGCCGTCAACAGTGATTCATTTGAATCCCTAACAAACCGGATAGGATGATTACACTTGAAGAGATGTGAGCCACAGCCAGCAATTTCTATCTTCATTGTCAACTCACCAACATCCACATAAAATGGAGATGAAATTGATAAATTCGACATGGAACTGGAGGAGGTCTATAAAAAAGATCACACCTTCTACAAGATCATAGTCAGTGATTTTTAATGCCAAGATAGGACTAAGAAGATCGGCTGAGGAACTCCACATCGGGACCCATGGCCTAGAATGGAACAAAAAGGGAGAAAGACTATCTGAGTACATCATGTCCACCAAGACCATTCATGGGAACTCACAGTTCCAGAAAGCTGAAGT
Organism: Cryptotis parvus; assembly: GCA_021461705.1. Lineage (NCBI taxonomy): Eukaryota > Metazoa > Chordata > Mammalia > Eulipotyphla > Soricidae > Cryptotis > Cryptotis parvus. The sequence goes on from JAJIBD010022401.1 coordinate 3,609, forward strand.
GAAACGTTGGACATGGGAATCTCCTGGTGGACTGTTCCACAAATGAAATTGACCACATCATCTTCAATCGACGGTTTTGTCTGACCAATGTAGCTGTCATCCCCAAATTCCAAACAGGATCGGACCACCGTCTCCTTCGTGCAAAATTCTACATCCCGCAACGGGGAGAAAAGGCTGCAAAATTTAAGAAGAGAACTCCCAATATGACCAACAACTGGGACCTCTTTGGCACCATTGCAGCAACATGGTAAAATACCACAATTGATGACTTTGATAAACAACAATGGTTTAGCACCTCCATGATTGTGCGAAGAATGCCGAGAGAGAGAAAGGCACAAAAGGACGCTTGTCTTCAGAAACTCTTGAGCTCATTCACCAACGTGATAAGGCGTGAGACTCAGGAGACCAAATGCTAATGTTCAAGCTTGCTAAACGGTGCAGAGAAGCGATAAAAGAAGACCTCAAAGACAGAAGAGCAGAAATACTGGAAGATGGAGCAGAAATACTGGAAGATGCAGCAGAAGCCAGGAAAAGCATTTGCACTGCCCGCCTGTCCTTCATCAACTATAAGATCAATATGACTGCCCTCTGACGCCCTGATGGATCTATCACATCTTCCAGAAAGGCAATGGAGAAGATTATCCAGGACTTCTACTCAAATCTCTTTGATAGCCAGTTCCACTTGCGCACATACCAAATTCCATAGGATGGATATGTTATTCCCAACATTCTCCCTTCTGAAATTTGACATGCTGTCTTGTCGGTAAAGAAGGGAACGGCATCAGGCACAGACAAAGTCAGACCCAAACACCTGCAGAGTCTGCCATCAGTACTCATCAATACACTAGCTTGGCTCTTCACACGCTACCTGTCCGAATGCAAGCTACCCTCCCAATGGAAAACCAGTAGGACAGTTCTACAGTTCAAGAAGGGAGACATTCACAACATCGGCAACTATCGCCCCATCTGCCTGTTGTCTGTCATCTACAAGCTGTTTACACAATTCATCCTGAATGGGATTGGGAGAACACTATATGAAGGAAAACCATGCAAGTAATGACTTCTGGAAAGGATTCAGCACAATTGACATATCCACACAGTAACCAAGCTCATTGAGGTTTGTAGGGAGTACAAGATGCCGCTCTGTCTCACTTTCATTGATTTACAGAAAGCCTTTCATTCTGTGGAGATTGAAGCACTCATCGAAGCCCTAGCCAAACAGGGTGTTCAAACCCAGTACATCAAGATCCTTTGTGAGCTGTATTATGGATTCACCACCAGGATCTCACCATTCTACAAAGAAGTGATCATTGATGTCAAAAGAGGGGTTCGACAGGGTGATACCATTTCACCAAAACTCTTCAGCGCCACCCTTGAGAACATCATGCGACAATTAGAATGGGAAGGAATGGGAGTAAAGATAGATGGTAGGCAACTACAGCAACTCCGCTTCGCTGATGACATCATTCTAATAACACCAAACATTAGCCATGCATTACAAATGCTGGCTGACTTTGACCGTGAATTTGGAAAGACAGGTCTACAGCTGAATCTGAAGAAAACTATGTTCATGAAAAATGAACTAGTTTCTGAGCCCCCATTTACTCTCAATGGAACAAACATATCTGAATGCAGCAGTTATGTGTACCTAGTTCGAGAAATCATCATGATGAACGGCTTAAAACCTGCCTGAGCTGCTATAGGAGGAAGAGAGCAGTACGGAATGCCTTCAAAGGCATCGAAGAAACAGCTAAAACAACAAAGAACCTCCGGCTCCGGGAACATCTCTTTGACTCAACCGTTCTCCCTGCATTAACATACGCCTCAGAGACCTGGGCCCTACAAAAGCAGTATGAAAATGCTATTCTGGGTCTCCCAGAGAGGCATCGAAAGAGCTGTGCTTGGAATATCACACCTCACTCAAGTGAGAGATGGAATCTAGAGTTCTGACCTCCGTCGCTATTCCAGAATCAGGGACACTGTCTCGTTTGCCAAGCCATCGAAAATCAGATGGTCTGGACATGTAATGGGATTTGGAGACAACCGCTGAACTAGAGCCATTACCGACTGGATCCCACAGGATGTCAAAAGATCACGTGGCCACCCACCTACAAGATGGCCAGACTTCTTTGTAAAGACCCTGAAGGAACGGTTTGAGGCTCTTCATATTCCTGAATCAACCAGATACCATTGGGTTACATTGGGACGTGATAGGATCCAATGGAAATGTTACTGGTGCCCGCTCGAACTAATCGATGAATAACAGGAATCAATTGATCAAATGATCAAGTAGTATACTAACTGTAACTTTACCAGGAATACCTTTCATCACATCAATGAAATCCCCTCCTATTCCCAATTTGATGGGAGTTTTTTGATCATACCTTTTAAAAAATGCATTTTCTTTCATACAAATAATAATGTTTGGCTATAGAGATAGTTCATCAAGTAGGGCACTTGCTTTACACATGACTGACACAGGCTTTATCTCTGGTGGTCCAATGGTCGCCCGAACGCACCAGGTGTGATTCCGTGGTGCAGAGCCAGGAAGACTATCTAATCATCACTGGGCTTGTGGTCCCATATCTAATAAAATACAAAAAAAGAACTTTTTACTTCAGCAATTGTCAAATGAATTTAACATGCCAAGCTCCACTTAAACCTTTCAAATAAATACTTCTTCAATGAAGTATTTATTAAAAAAATTATGAATAGTGTTTGCTCTGACCCATTAGTTGAATAGTTCCACTAGTTGTCTCATGGAGAGTTTAAAATGTCTACTTTTGATTTTGAATACAAAATAAATGGATATATATTTTTACGTTACAGACCATAAATTTGTATGCATGTGTCAAAGCAAACTTATATCAGTTAGACAAATTTAGCTAAGTCAAGAAATGATATCTTTATGGTGGAGGGGGTACGGTTGCAATGCTGGGAGCATTGACACCCTGTTATTCATCGATTTGCTCGAGCGGGTGCCAGTAACATCTCTATTTGACCCTATCACATGCCACTGTAGCCCAGTGGCATTTGGTTCTTCAGGAATCACGAAGAGCCTCAAACCATCCGTTCAGGGTCTTGATGAAGAAGTGGCCATTTTGTAGGTGGGCGGCCATGTAATCCTTTGACATTGCATGGGATCCAGTCAGTAATGGCTCTAGTCCAGTGGTCATCTCCAAATTGAATTACATGTCCAGCCCATTTGGTTTTTTGATGGCTTGGCAAAAAAGACAGAGTCCCTGACTTTGGAACAGCAACGGAGGTTGGAGCTCCGATTCCTTCTCTCACTTGGAGTGAGTAAAGATATTCTAAGCATAGCTCTTTTTTTTCTTTTTTGGGTCACAACCGGCAATGCTCAGGGGTTTCTCCTGGCTCTGCACTCAGGAATTACTCCTGGCAGTGTTCAGGGGACAATATGGGATGCCTGGGATATAACCCAGGCTGGCATGGGCCAGCAGCATACAAGGCAAACGCCCTACCAGCTGGGCTATCTCTCTGGCCCCACTTTCGATTCCTCTTCAGGATACCCGAATACCATTCTCATCTTGTTTTCTTAAGGACCTGGTCTCTGAGGCATATGTTAATGCAGAGAGAACGGTGGAGTTGAAGAGATGTGCCAGGTGCCGGAGGTTCTTCGTCCCTTTTAGCTATTTCTTGGATGCCTTTGAAGTCATTCCGTGCCGCTCTCTTCCTCCTGCACAGCTCAGATTTTAGGTTGTTCATCATGTTGACTTCTCGACCTAGGTACACATAACTGCTGCACTCAGAGATGTTTGTTCCATTGAGAGTGAATGGGGCCTCTGTAACTAGCTCATGTCTCATGAACATAGTTTTGTTGAGATTCAGATATAGACCTATCTCTCCACATTCTCCTTCAAAGTTGACCAACATTTGTGCCGCTTTGCTAATGTTTGGTGTTATTAGAACAATGTCATCAGTGAAGTGGAGGGGGTGTAGTTGCCAACCGTCTGTCTTCACTCCCATTCCTTCTCATTCTAATTGTCGCATGTAGTTCTCGAGGGTGGTCCTGAAGAGTTTTGGTGAAATGGTATCACCCCTGCCAAACCCCTCTTTTTACATCAATGATCACTTCCTTGTAGAATGGTGAGATTCTAGTGGTGAATCCATAATACAGCTCACGAAGAAACTTGATGTATTGGGTTTGAACACCCTGTTTGGCTAGGACTTCCATGACTGATTCGGTCTCAACAGAATCAAAGGCTTTCTTTAAATCAATGAATGTTAGACAGAGCGGCATCTTGAACTTCCTACAGACTTCAATGAACTTGTTACCGTGTGGATATGGTCGATTGTGCTGAATCTTGCTTGCATCGTTGTCCATCATCTAATGTTTTGTCAATCCTGTTCAGGATGACTCGAGTTAACAGCTTGTAGATGACAGACAACAGGCAGATGGCAATAGTTGCCAATGTTGTGAATGTCTCCCTCTTGAACAATAGAACTGTCTTGCTGGTTTTCCCTTGGGAGGGTACCTTGCTTTCAGGCAGGTAGCGTGTGAAGAGCAGAGCCAGTGTATTGATGAGTACTGAAGGAAGATTTTTCTGGTGTTTGGGTCTGATCTTGTCTGGACCTGGTGTTGTTCCCTTTTTTACAGAAGAAATGGCATGCCGGATTTCAGAGCGGAGAATCTTGGGAACAACGTATCCATCCTGCGGAATTTTGTATGTGGGCAGGTGGACATGGCTATCAAAGAGATCTTAGTAGAAGTCATGGATAATCTTCTCCATTGCTTTTCTGGAATATGTGATAGATCCATCAGCACGTCTGAGGGTAGTCATCTTGGTCTTATAGTTAGCGAAGGACAGGCAGGCATTGTGAATGCTTTTCCCGGCTTCTGCTGCATCTTCCAGTATTTCTGCTCTTCTCTCTTTGAGTTCTTCCTTTATTGCTTCTCGGCACTGCTTTGCAAGCTTGGATGTTAGCATTTGGTCACCTGAGGCTTATGCCTTGCTACATTGGCAAATGAGCTCTTTTTTCTGGTTTGGTATCAAATCTTCCATACACTTCTCAAGAACCCAGAGGGCCAGGAAAATCTGCTTTTGTGTTGACAGAACTATGCTCTGAGAGCAGGAGAGTTAGTATAGTGGGAAAATTTCAATGGCTGCTTTTGACTCCTGGGACAGGAGACAGTCCACTGAACCACATTAGGAGCAATCCATGAGTACAGAGCCAGCTGCAATCCCTGAGTTCTATTGGGTGTGGCCTCCAACCAAACAGAAACAATAAACAAAGTCTATATACCTTAGAAGGAATGGGACCTGTGTAATTAAGGGACTATTGGTAAATATTTTGAACATAGAAGGTGAAAGCTGGGATATAAGCAAAATAAAGAGGCAGAATCAGGAAAGTGTGTTAAGTCTTCACTACAGAATATGGTAAGGAAATGGGCTGATATTAGTTGATTCTTATAACGTTTTCTAGATACAATGTTAATCAATGTTAATAGAAAATGACTCAACAAAACCAACTTTCTCAGAGCACTGACTGACACTTTTAACAAAGGAAGCGGCTGTTATGGCAATTCTAGATGTAAGGAGTTAACTTTAAAAATGGTACTCTTTTGTCATATCTCATCCACAGTGCCTACATGAGTTATAGACAGTTAATAATTCTTCACAATCTAAGGATGCATTAGAACATGAAGCATAATTTGCTGAGCCAATTTGCTGGCATTTTCAATACTGTGTCATGACTTTTGACTTTGAAAAGATCTATTTTTACAATATTGACAGCATATTTAGTGAAAAATTCCAAAGAAACAAATATACTAAATTTGAAATAAAATCTCTATCGCATTCTTTCATTTCAATATATTCAAATGAAATACATTAAAATAATTATTCTCCCTTGAATTATTTTCATATACATGCACTCAGAATAGTATATTTGAAATAAAAGGAAATTTGTCCCTCTTGTTTTCACATGATTATAAAACCAGATATCCATGTACTAAGAATTGCAATTAACATATTGCTTTTTTATAATTTTATTTGGGAGTCTTAATTGATTTTATGATAATAAAACAGTAGTTTCATTTAAAAATTAATCTGCCTATCCTGAAACTTATAATTTCCTGAATGATATTATCATAAAATGTTCATATTATGTATATATATATTATTTAACTATGTATATATCTATGTACATGTATGTGTATATGTATATATACAAACATATATATGTATATATATATACATACATATATATATGCCCTAGGATGAACCTAGAGCTGCTGCAAGCTACCTGTGATGTATTCAATATGCTAAAAGCAATAATGGGCCTCATTCCCAATGAATGGAGATGTTACTGGAGCCCGCTCGAGCAAATCAATGAAGAATGGGAAGACAAGTGACAAGTGATATATATGCCAGCAGTTCTGATGAGAAATAAAATGCAATAAAATATTCAAAATTATTCATCATTTTAATATCTGAGGCACCATCCTTACTAAATAGGAGGAGAGTGGTGGCAAACAAAGAGAAATACCTAAATGGAAAAAAAAAAACATATAGCAATTGGTGGGAACAGAATGATGTTACTTTATAATTTCTACGTAGAAAATGATTTAACTCTTGTAAATAATTTGACTTGCATTTCTTTTTTCATTCAAAATGTCACTTGATCACTTGAATCCGTTATTCATCGATTTGCTAGAGCGGGCACCAATAACATATCCATTGGACCCTATCACGTGCCAATGTAGCCCAATGGCATCTGGTTGCTTCAGGAATATGAAGAGCTCAAACCGTTCCTTCAGGGTCTTAACAAAGAAGTCTGACCATCTTGTAGGTGGGAGGCCACGTGATCTTTTGACATCCCGTTTGATCCAGTCAGTAATGGCTCTAATCTAGCGGTCTTCTCCAAATCTAATTACATGTCCAGCCCATCTGATTTCCAATGCCTACAAGGACCCACCCTTCAGAGACCCACTCTTCACAGGAGAGTATTTCAAGCCCAGGAATGCTTGAGCCACATACTCAGATACACCTGGCAGAGCAGATACCAGCTTTCCCCATTGCGTGCTGCTGCTGCTCAGCCCATGCGATTTACCTTCAAATTACCATGAATATTCTACCCACGCCTCTAAAGAACTCTATAAGCTACTGAGAGTATAGCCCCACACGGCAGAGCCTGGAAAGCTGTATGATGTGTATTCAATATGCCAAAACCTGTAATAAAAATGTTTATCATTCAAATTGTATGGGGGTAAATAAGACATGTTAACGCTTCTCAACAGAGAAGAAATTATTATCAAGTTTTTTCTTTAATTATATTTTCTGTTGTTTATACAAGTAATCTTAAATGGAATTTTATAGGACTTCATAATCCACATCATTAAAAATAAAAGAGAAAAAACATTACTTCTCAAGTTAGATATAATTTGCTAGAATTGCACATCCAAGTTACCTATGGTGGAATTTTGTAGTATCTGTCCTTTATGCTGTTTTCTGAATATCTTCTAAGTAGGAAAATACTAATTGAAGTTAATTGTAAATTCATGGACTTTACAATGTCCATGAATTGTACAGGGTGATACCATTTCACCAAAACTCTTCAGCACCACCCTCGAGAGCATCATGCAACAATTAGAATGGGAAGGAATGGGAGTGAAGGCAGACAGTTGGCAACTGCACCACCTCTGCTTCTCTGATGACATCGTTCTAATAACACCAAACATTAGCCCAGCAGCAAAATGCTGGCTGACTTTGACTTAGAATGTGGAAAGATAGGTCTACAGCTGAATCTCAACAAAACTATGTTCATGAAAAGTGAACTAGTTCCAGAGGCCCCATTCACTCTCAATGAAACAAACATCTGTGTATGCCGCAGTTATGTGTACCTAGGTCAAGAAGTCAACATGATGAATGACCTAAAACCTGAGCTGTACAAGAGGAAGAGAGAGGCATGGAATGCTTTCAAAGCATTGAAGAAATAGCTAAAAAAGACAAAGAACCTCCGGTTCTGGGCACATCTCTTCGACTCCACCATTCTGCATTAACATATGCCTCAGAGACCTAGGCCCTATGAAAGCAGAATGAGGATGCTATTCAGGTCTCCCCAACAAGGAATCAAAAGAGCTATGCTTGGAATATCACTCCTCACTCAAGTGAGAGAAGGAATCGGAGCTCCGACCTGCATTGATTTTCCAGAGTCAGGGACACTGTCTCGTTTGCCAAGGCATCAAAAAACAGATGGGCTGGGCATGTAATGCAATTTGGAGATGACCACTGGACTAGAGCTATTACTGGCTTGATCCCATGGGATGTCAAAAGATCACGTGGCCACCCACCTACAAGACGGTCAGACTTCTTTGTCAAAACCCTGAACGAAGGGATTTGAGGCTCTTGGTATTCCTGAAGGAACCAGATGCTATTGGGCTACACTGGCATGTGATAGGGTCAAATGGAAATGTTACTGGTGCCCGCTCGAGCAAATCGATGAATAACAGGATGTCAAGAGATCAAGTGATCAAGCATAAATTCATGTAAAGTACCAAATATATAAATATGTGGTTGAATGAGGTTATTTATAAGAGCTAAGATGTTCAAGTATAGAGTAAGTGCTATTCAATTTGAGGCATATACATTTAATGAAAAATTACCCAGACATCTATTTTAGTTTTTCCCACTATTTTCAATAAAATCATTTTAGGAAAATGTATCGAGCTTTATATTGGGATATGGCTAGATTTCATATGCTACTCAGTGTTAACATGACCCAGTACTCCTCATTCTCTGTCTGCAGCAGCCGACAGCTTCAGTTACTATGAGTAATTGTAACCAAGGCAACATGACAGAGAATAATTAATGACAGGAATTCATCTTCAAAATATGTAGAATGTACTAAATAATAAATATTAGAATAATAAAACTGCTTCACATTTCGCTCCATTTTCAAATTTCTTAAAATAGCCTTACGAATGAATAATTTCAATTTTTCAGGCAAAATGTGATTGACATACATACAATATTAGAGAATTAAACTGAGTGTCATTGTCTTGCTCTAAAATCATAGAGACAAAAAAATAAAACTACCGCTCTATTCTCCACAAATAAATCTAAGTTTAACTTTCCTTTTTATTTCTTTATAAAAATTGGAGGGTGTGGGGTGAGCCACACCTGTGGCTTTTAGGACTTACTCCGGACTCTCTTCTCAGGAGTAACTCCCGGTGGGCTCAGGGAGACCGTATGTGCTGCTGGAGATCAGACCTATGTGGGTAGGGGAACATTTTTGACAATGCCCTGCTTGCTTGCTGAACCATTTTTCTGGCTCCCTCCATTTTATCTCTTGATGATAATCTAAATGAAACAAAATCTTTGAAAGCAGTTTACATATAAGTAGTTTAATAGTTTTATCATTTAGACCATCTTGCCCACAAATTGAGCCTAAAGCATTAGTTTTTGAGTTTGAACACTTACTGATTTAGCTATGGTCTTTTCTTATTTGAAAATATTAGCTGATCCTACTGTTAACTAACTAATGCTATTGTTGGAACATCATATGGGGGAAATCATAAGTTTTTATTTTAGTATCTACTATACTCAAATTTGTGATAGTAGGTCCATTAATACATATATGCTCAACAGTATTCTTGACTCCGATACAAAATGAATAAGACAAACAACACACACCTTAAAGAATTCAAAGCCTGATATAAATAGTGGAACAATAAATAAATAAATAAATAAATAAGTGAATAAGTACACTAGAAAAGAGTTTCTTTTTTAATATTTCTGGGATGTTACGTAAGTTACAAAGAAAGTAGTAGTAATTTGGAAGAGGGCTAATACTATTATATTTAGTATTGTGCATATAAAATCGTTAAGGAGATGACATGTAATTTGGAACTTGAGGAGTAGCCTATGAAGAATCAAAAAGAGAGCATTTCAAAGAAATCACAGTATTTTTTAAAAAAATGCTCTGAGCTGGGCAACTTTGAAATCAATGTAATAAAACAGAATAGAAGAAAAATAACATGAATTAGCCCTAAGCAAACAGAGACTGTTTATTTTTAAAGTCATGGTTAGGAGTTTTGGCTTGACTATAAGCGAATATTTTGGAGTTATCTGAAGACTAACCTCAGTAAACAAGAATATCAGTAGTGTATTTGCCAAAGCATAAACACCACTAAAAGATTTTATGATAAAACTATAAATTTCATTTCTATAAAAATTATTAGTAAACGTCTCTTCACTAAGCGTAATCTAGCATCATACCATCAAGTCTGCTTAAACACTTTAAATGGGGGAAATATGAAGTCACATATTTTCTGTATGTCATCTTATTGACCACCAAATTCAATACTAAATATATCTGTGACAAAGATAGCATTTTAAAAGTAGCTTAGCAACTAGTTAATTAGAAAGAGTGCTAAACAAATGGCTCTCATGAACTAGACTGCTGGAAAATCTAACATTCTTTTTTCTTATCAATGTTCCCTGAATTCTACATGTGTTTGCTTGTTGGTGGTCATTCAATAAACATTCATTAGAGAAAGAAATACAGAATGTTGTTAATTAGACATAGTGTAGTCAGGTAGTTGCATTTTTTCTCATAAACGCCTCTCGAATTTATCAAGGTCCATTGCACACATTATTAAAGAGAGATTTATTCACTAAGGCTTAGAAAAGCATCTCATGTAGAATTAACTGTTTACTGAATAGTGAGGCTGCAAATATCTAGTATCAGTTATTTACTATTAGTTGTGTTTGTTCGAAGACCAGGGGTCCATTTTAGTGATCATCATATAGTTTCAAGGGTCCAAATAAAACAGGGATTACTCAAACCACCAGGTTGTTCTCTTTGTCCCAAAGCAATACTCTGATATTTACAGGTGTTCAAATTGGGGTCAGCAATATGTATGACATACACCTTAAATCCTGCTTAAACCTGAACCCTCTCTTGCCTCCAATAAAATTTTCATTTTATATTTTACGGTCACAATCACGATCTTCCCGATCATCACGATCATTCCCGATCTTCACGATCATCTGTTTGCTAGAGCGGGCACCAGTAATATCTCCATATGTCCTGTCTCATGCCAGTAGAGCCAGGGGCATCGGCTTGCTACAGGAACATAAAGACCATCAAACCATTATACTAGGTCATGGGAATGACCTAATATAATTGTTACTGGAATTTGGCATATCAAATACAACACGAGAAGCTTGCCAGGCTTGCCGAGCGGGGAGGCAAACTCTTTTAAACACCTCCAAATAAAGCATTTATTGATGAGCTGCACGGCCCCAGCGAAAAGAGCGAGCCTGGCTGTGATGGGCTGGTCTTCTGGGTGGAGTTCTGACGAGAACTCCGTATATAAAATAAAATATAAATATAAATATAAAATATAAATTTTTTATATTTTACAAATGAAAATTTTAAAGGGACACCTTATCATTCTTTATTTTACTCTGATTTTTCAAGCATGTATTCCATTAAAATTTTGCATATTTGTTATTACTATATATAATTTCCTAAATGCTATCATTAATGTGTTTTAAACCCCACAGCTAGTATTATACTTAATGGTAGGAAACTGAAATTCTTTTACCTAAAATACAAAAATATCTCTCCCTCCTTCCTTCCTTCCTTCCTTCCTTCCTTCCTTCCTTCCTACCTCCCTTCCTTCTTCCTTCCCTTCCTACCTCCCTTCCTTCCTTCCTTCCTCCCTCCCTCCCTCCTTCCTTTCTTCCTTTCTTCTTCCCTTCCTCCCTCCCTCCCTCCCTTCTTTCTTTCCTTGCTTCCTTCCTTCTTTCCTTCCTTCCTTCTTTTCTTCCTTCCTTCCTATCTTTCTTTCATTCTTGATTTTTGAATCATACATTTCTGTGTCCAGGACTTTCTCCTGGCCTGCACTCAGAGTTCACTCCTGGCAGATTCAAGAAACAATATGTAGTATTAAGACTCAAACTTGAGTCTTCCATGTAAGGTGCAAGGTAAGCATCTGAACCTACTGTACAATCTCTTTCATCCTTCATAGCTATTTTAAAGAAACAGGTTCTTAAGTCACAGCTACACAACTTGATAAAAAAGTTTATCAAAGAAATACCACTGGGAGAAAATGAAGCACTATAATTATTTGTAATTATATATATAGACTAAAGCCAGATAAATACAGCAATTTGGGAAAAGGAAGAAAACATTCAAGATAGCCCAATTGGAAAAGAAAAATATATATTTATTTATGTGTGAAATAACAGACAAGGATTCCATCAAAAGACAATTAGGTTTGATTGTGAGTTCAAACAATGTACTAGGTTACAAAATAAACACAAATCTTTTCATACCAAATTCAGATAATTGCATAAAAAGAGAAAAAATGTTTGAGTAAACCCAACAAAGGAGATGAAATACCTGTATATTAAAAACTTTGAGACATCACTAAAATAATGAAGTTTATTGTTAAAAGTAGACACAGGACTGGAAAGATAGTACAGTTATTGAGGGACTTTCCTTGCATGAGATTGGGCGTGTTCAATATACACCTATTCTTGATCTGCTAAGTACTGCCAGGATTGAATCCTGAGAACAGACAGACAAGTATGGCCTAGGCATTGACCCTGCCCTCCCAAAAAATAGAGTGGCACAAAAAAACATTATCTGATCATGTGTTGAGAGAATAATCAATATTGAAATAACCATTTTATCCACATTCCACACTCAAAGATACAATATTTCTCAGATAAATAAAAGAGAGCATTCAGAAATTGATACAAAACTAGATTGCCTATTATAGTTAAAGCCATTTTGTGATAAATTATTTTTAATAAAATGGAGACATATTAATAATAGCTTCAGCCTAAATTACAAAGCAATAGTAAATAAAACAGTATCACACAGGAATAAATTATTTTAAAGTTGAAACAAGTGTTATCATTTAACATTGACAAGATAAGTATCATTTACATTAAAGTTATAGGGTGGTGGGGGCCATAGAGATAGTACAGTGGTTAGTGCCTTTGCCTTGCACATGGCCAACCCAGGTTCAATTCCCAGCACCGTGTATGGTATTCTGAGCCCCAACAGGAGTGATTCCCGAAGGCAGAGCTAGGAGTAATCACTGAGCACCTCCTGATGAATCCTAAAAAATAAAAGAAAAAGAAAAAAGTTACTGTATGTCATAAAATATGGTTTTTATTCATGAAATCATAATAGAAGGTTAAAAAATTGGTTTTAAATGAATGTGTAGCTAACTCAGCTCAGTTTTATAAATATATGTGCAACTGATTTCATATATTAATTTACATCCTGACCATCATTAATCTTATTATTCTTAGTAAATTTTGTTTTAATCTTCTGTGTCTTCTACAATATACATATATATGTATTATCATAGCATGAACGTGAGACAGAGCGGCATCTTGTACTCCCTACAAACCTCGATGAGCTTGGTTACTGTGTGGATATGGTCAATTGTGCTGAATCCTTTCCGGAAGCCTGCTAGCTCTCATGGTTGTCCTTCATCTAGTGTTCTGCTACTCCTGTTCAGGATGACTCTTGTAAACAGCTTGTAGATGACGGACAACAGGCAGATGGGGCGATAGTTGCGGATGTCGTGAACGTCTCCCTTCTTGAACAGTAGAACTGTCCTGCTGGTTTTCCATTGGGAGGGCACCTTGCATTCGGACAGGTAGCGTGTGAAGAGCCGAGCTAGTGTATTGATGAGTGCCGACGGCAGATTCCTCAGGTGTTCGGGTCTGATTTTGTCTGGGCCTGGTGCTATTCCCTTCTTTACCGATGAGACGGCATGTCAGATTTCAGAAGGGAGAACGTTGGGAATGACATATCCATCCCGTGGAATTTGGTATGTGGGCAGGTGGATGTGGCTATCAAAGAGATTTGAGTAGAAGTTCTGGATAATCTTCTCCATTGCCTTTCTGGAAGATGTGATAGATCCATCAGGGCGTCGGAGGGCAGTCATCTTGGTCTTATAGTTGGCGCGAAGGACAGACAGGCAGTGCAAATGCTTTTTCTGGCTTGTGCTGCATCTTCCAGTATTTCTGCTCTCTGTCTCACGTTCATTGATTTACAGAAAGCCTTTGATTCTGTGGAGACTGAAGCAGTCATCGAGCCCTAGCCAAACAGGGTGTTCAAACCCAATACATCAAGATCCTTCGTGAGCTGTATTATGGATTCTCCACCAGGATCTCACCATTCTACAAAGAAATGATCATTAATGTGAAAAGAGGGGTTCGACAGGGTGATACCATTTCACCAAAACTCTTCAGTGCCACCCTCGAGAACATCATGAGACAATTAGAATGGGAAGGAATGGGAGTGAAGATAGATGGTCGGCAACTACACCACCTCTGCTTCACTGATCACATCGTTCTAATAACACCAAACATTAGCCAAGCAGCACAAATGCTGGCTGACTTTGACCGAGAATGTGGAAAGATAGGTCTACAGCTGAATCTAAAGAAAACAATGTTCATGAAGAATGAACTAGTTCCTGAGGCCCCATTCACTCTCAATGGAACAAACATCTCTGAATGCAGCAGTTATGTTTACCTAGGTCGAGAAATCAACATGATGAACGACCTAAAACCTGAGCTGCGCAGGAGGAAGAGAGCAGCATGGAATGCCTTCAAAGGCATCGAAGAAATAGCTAAAAGGACAAAGAACCTCCGGCTCCGGGCACATCTCTTTGACTCCACCGTTCTCCCTGCATTAACATACGCCTCAGAGACCTGGGCCCTACAAAAGCAGGATGAGAATGCTATTCGGGTCTCCCAGAGAGGAATCAAAAGAGCTATGCTTGGAATATCACGCCTCACTCAAGTGAGTGAATGAATCCGGAATTCTGACCTCCGTCGCTATTCCAGAAACAGGGACACTGTCTCATTTGCCAAGGCATCGAAAATCAGATGGACTGGACATGTAATGCGATTTGGAGACAACTGCTGGACTAGAGCCATTACCCACTGGATCCCACGGGATGTCGAAAGATCACGTGGCCGCCCACCTACAAGATGGTCAGACTTCCTTGTAAAGACCCTGAAGGAACGGTTGAGGCTCTTCATATTCCTGAATTATCCAGATGCCATTGGGCTACATTGGCATGTGATAGGGCCCATTTGGAATGTTACTGGTGCCCGCTCGAGCAAATCGATGCATAACGGGATTCAAGTGATCAAGTGTTCATAGCATATATATACGCAAGATGCCAGCTCGAGCAAATTGACAAATAACAGGATGTCAAGTGATCAAGTGATTAAGTGTGTTATAATGAACAAATAATTATAATTGAACATCTTTTTCCTACTTGGATTTATTTAGTACTTTTTCTTACATAATTTCTATAAAGAGGATATTTGAGGTCAAAATTAAATAAATTCTATATGGAGGAGACAATTAATTTTAAGAATACATAATACCAAAGAACTAAAAATACATGATATTTACCAAGCTCCATCCATGAGCACAGAGCCAAGGATAAGCCCTAGGCACCTCCAGGTGTGCCCCCCAAAAGCATAAAAACAAAATAAAACAACAATTTTTTGGTATTTAATATTTAATACTATGACTTCTTAAACTTTATATTAAATAACTTACTTAATTTAACTAATTCTGACAGTTTTTCGTGGTAATTGGACTTATCAATTATGACCATATATATTTTCAGAATGATCGTATGTGTTGTTAGAGTATTCATGTTAATTAAGCATATATTATTTCATTTATTCATTTATTGAATGAAAAAGAAAAACATGATAAAATGATTAACTGCTCTCAGTTTTTTACATTTTAAGGGAAGGGAGCAAAAATGTAAATGTGCAGTAAATGTTTTATTTATAAAAAGCATCTGAAAATGGCCTCTTTTGTAAGATAAAATATGAATAGGCACTGGAAAAAGAAAAGTTAATCTTGCTGACATGCAAGGGCAGACAAATTTCAAGCAAACAAAATGCAAAGGCCCTAAAGATAAAAAGTATGATATATAAATATAAATATAAATCAATGTTAACACATATGATCTCACATTTACTTATCACTACATACATATTTATTATTTTATTCCTATTGCTGTCCTTAAGTCAGTATGAATTTAATTTTCTTGTTCAGGGCTGAAGTATTTATTAAGTATGATTTGATTTTTTTGGAGTAAATTATTAAATGAAGGACCACTATTTTATAGAATGTTTATCTCCATCTCCATAATTTTCTAAGAAATTATCATAGTAATTTTCAGTCTTTGATTGGATTCTTAGTTTTGACTTATTTTATTTAGTGTAACTATTGACAATATTACTATATTTAAATTTATATTTATATATGTAAATATATTTATATATTTACTTATTTATTTGTGGGGTTTACAAGAAGTATTCAAGAACCCCTAGGGTCACTATGGGTTCTGTCACTGGCCCAGATGATTCAATGCCATTACCCTCATTAATAATTATCAATTATGACAATTTATATTTTCAAAATGATGGTATGTGTTGTTATGATCATATGTGTTATGATCATAACACATATGATCCAAGCCATTACCAGAGACTCACAGACATGGGACAGAGCTGTTACTGGCTCTCCCTGTGCCCAGCGCTCACAAGGCACCCAGGAGGGATGGCGGGTTCTAGCCCTGGCCCGCCACCCAGCAGACTAGCCTATCACCGCCCGCTTGAGGCCATGCGGTTCATCAATAAATGCTGGATTTTGAGATGACTACAAGAGTATGCCACCCACGCGGCAGAGCTGGCAAACTACCCGTGTCGTATTTTATATGCCAAATACCAGTAACAATTTTAGACCTCATTCCCATAACCTGATGTAATGGTTTGAGGCTCTTTATGTTCCTGGAGCAAGCAGGTACCCTTGGGCTCTACTAGCATGAGACAGGACATATGGAGATGTTACTGGTGCCTGCTCGAGCCAATCGATGATGAACAGGAAGACAGTGATACAGACAGTGACAGTGATACCCTCATTAAAACAAAATTTACTAAGAACAATAAGATTAATGATGGTCAGGATGCATATTATTATATAAAAATCAGTTGCACATAAATTTATAAAACTGAGCTATGTTAGCTACACATTATCATATAAAACCAATTTTTTAACCTGTATTATGATTTTATGAACAAAAGCCATTACTCTGAGGTATTGTACTGCTTGAGCACCATTGAAGGACAGCCAAGGATTCATTCAGCAGGGATCCAGGATAGTACTGGGAAGCATATGGTACCAGGAACCAAAATCAAAGTTACTGTTCATGTAAGGATGTCTTAGCTACTTCTCTTACCCTTCAAAATTATTTGGAGGAACTCATTTGCTACCTGTTCTTTAACGACACTAGTGGCTTTTATATTTTTCCTCTTGAACTCACTCCATATTTGTCTGTTATGGTGCTTATTTTCTTTCAGACTATTTAAAACTTATTCTTTCCTAATGTTTCCTCCTTCTTGTCTTGGAGCTATGTGATCTTCTCTTCAGTTCTGGTATTCTACTTTCAGAGCTTCTGTTGATTTTATTTATATCATGTTCATTTCTGTCATTTTTGGTTGCAGTGATTTTTAATCACTTGACTCATGCTTTGTTGATTAGCTGTGCTTTAATTTATTTGAAGTTATTGAACACCCTTATTATTGTCAATAAGGATTTTACTGGTACTGTTTGAAGATTGAGGACTTACTGGTATTGTTTATGCCATTAGTATTATTGCTAACTATAGTTAAAGAAATCATCATAAGAATTTCCCAGAGTTGATCAGTAGAGTGTGAGTGTGACTGCTGGGACTTCATCATGGTGAATAGGAAGCCCATATGCCTCCTGAGGGTGCCCAAGAGTTTTCCGCTATGGGAAGCACTAGTTTCATGGATGAAGCTGCTTGGCTTGCATCTCCTTAGAGATTTAGTTGGCAATCAATAGAATAGAGCACAGAGCTGGTGGGTGAGACAATTCAACTGCATCTGTGGGAGATGGGCATGGCTTCCATGGGAGAGTGAAGAAGCTGCCCACCCTGACCCGGATGAGACACAAGAGTTCTCAGCCTAGACAAGAGTATGTGGCATTATTACCATTAACACCCCACTGTAAAGCCACATCAGGGCCCAACTATACCGCTTCCCTAATATTATCTGCAGATATAGTGCCAAACTGCAAATAATTTTCAGATGAGAACTGGTATCTTCTTGGGGTGGGGTGGGTAGTTTCTCCTCACTCCCATGTACTTTCAAAAGCCATGTCAACATCCCATATCTACTACCATCTCAATTCATTGGACCAGACCATAGATTCAGAAGTTTATGGACACCCCTAATTCCTCAATATGGAAATACAAGGAGCACACCAAATTGAATGGGAAATTATCACGAAAGCCAACTAAACTCAACAAACATAATAAATGACACAGGACTCTTAATTCACTTGATCACTTGATCACTTAACATCCCATTGATTTCCTTGAGTGGGCGCCAGTAACATTTCCATTTGATGCTCAATTACCAACAAAATTTTAGTAAATTCTTGGTCAAGTACTTAACAACCTTACAGTAATGAGCTATAACAATTTTCACTAAAAATTGATTTTTATAATTATTGATAAGAATATTGTAGCTTTGCTATCCAATTGATCATAACTCTAGAATTGTGTAAATTTTTATGAGTTCTATCTACATTAAAATGAATACATTTTAAAAATTAAAATAATATATGTTCTCTGAGTTAGAAATAATAGACACCATGATTCAAGAGACCTGAAGTGTGCCAGCAAATATAGACTCAACTAGAAAAATTCAAAGACACATGGTTCTCAAAATGACAAAATCCTCAAATAGAGACATAATACTAACACACCAAGATCATAAAAGGAATCTGCATACAAAGGTAAGTTTTTAAGATGAATAGCAGATCTATCAACTGAAACCGCATAATAAAAAGCATAGAAGGATGTAATGAAAACTCAACAAAATGAAAACCTCACCAAACATATTCTATCCAGTCTGATTATCATTCAAATGATGAACCTCATTATAATGAACGATATAGAGGAACAATATAGAGATTCTTAGAGGACAGACAAAAAAATTAGGGAATTCACTGCCTTGGAACCAGATTTGCAAGAAATGTTAAAATAGCTTATCTAAAAGACAGAACAAACTTCCTAACACATGGCATTGAGTAAAGGCCTCACTAATGGTATATATGTTTGATCTCTACTAGATGAAGAAAAATATATATGCTTCTAGCTTGCTAAAGCATTTTATATATTTTCAATAATAAATTAACACAATTATTTGGTGGGTAAAATCAGTTAGTAATGAGTCACCACAAATTGACTATTATTGATTTATTTTCTGATAATTCCATTTGACATTCCTTTAATTTTGTTAGCACAAGAAATAGGAAATAAATTTTCTATGTATCTGTCAAAGGGGTAGGCTGAGATGTGGGAGGAATACTGGTGAAGGAAAGGGAACACTGCTGATGGGATTGTTGTTGGAACTCTGGATGCCTGAAACAGCTGTGACTATGAAAAACTTTGTAAGTCCTGGTGTTTTTAATAAAAATTCAAAGAAAAAATTATTTTCAATTCCAATCAATTAATTTTCTTCTTCTATTTCTGAATCTGAGTGGTTTTGTTTCCTAGACTATATAATAGATATATTTATACTTATCTTACAAAATCATTATTTCAGGGGCCAGAGCGATGGTCCAGCGAGTAGGGCGTTTGCCTTGCACGCGGCCGGCCTGTGCCGGCCCAGGTTTGATCCCCCGGCATCCCATATGGTCCCCGAGCACCACCAGGAGTAATTCCTGAGTGCAGAGCCAGGAGAAACCCCTGAGCATTGCCGGGTGTGACCCAAAAAAGCAAAAAAAAAAATCATTATTTCAGTGTAAAATATTAAATTCCATAGCTTCATTATCCAGAGGTATATTTTGTCTCAGCACCTTTATTTATAAAATTAATTCTATTATTACTATTATTATGATCATTATTATCACTTGTCACTTTTCTTCCCTTTGTACATCAATTTGCTTGAGCAGGTGCCAGTAACATCTCCATTCATTGGAAAGGAAGTTCATTATTGTTACTGTTTTTGGTATATCGAATACACCATGGGTAGCTTGCTAGGCTCTGCTGTGGCTCTGGGTTCATCCCAGGGTGCCCAGTCTTTTCTATTTCAGACCATCAACCATTCACGGCCCACGGGGCAGAGCTCTGGGTATAGACAAGCTTTTCTTCTGTCTGCCACCTGCCGACACAGCTGGGCACCACAGCCACACCTGAAACACCTCGAGAGACATAAGTAGTAGTAGTAGTAGTAGTAGTAGTAGTAGTAGTAGTAGTAGTAGTAGTAGTAGTAAGTAGTAGTAGTAGTAGTAAGTAGTAATAGCAGCAGCAGTAGTAATAGTATTGTGCTTTGGGGCTAACAATGGCAGTGCTCAGGGCTTAATCTTGAATCTTCATTCAGAGGTTAGTTTTGGGGGCTGGTCATATGGAATGTTGGAGATGGCACCTGCGTTGACTGCCTGCAAGGCAAATGCTTTACCCCTGTACAATTGTTTTGAACCCAGAACTTTTATCTTTAACCATACAACTTTATTTTAATTTTCTTATTTCCTCATTATTTTAAACTAAGATAGCTATTTATAATTATTATTTTTAATTATCTATTAATTAAATACACAAATACACAGGGAAGAACTGCTATGGGCTCTCCCTGTGCTTGGCTGATCATTAAGCGTACATCAGGAAAACAGGCTCTAGCTCTGGCCCGTCATCCCAATAGAACCTCACAAGAAGTCAGAGGAATTCCCACACCACAAGGGAAGCCATTTTCAATATCTGGACTCCACAGTTAGTGAATGCTCCACCCAAGAGAAAAGCCAACCTCAAGTCCTGCTCATCAGAGTCCCACCCTACAACAAAGTCCATTTTAAGCCCAGATATGCTTGAACAGAGACACAGATAACACAGGCAGAGCTGCTATGGGCTGTCTCTGTGCTCGGTTGATCATGAAGCATCTGGGAGGGAAGGTGGGTTCTATCCCTAGTCCACCATCCCAATGGAGCCTCACAAGAAGCCAGAGGTATCCCACACATTATGAGGGCAGCAATTTTCAAAATCAGGATTCCACAGCACATCAGAGCTCCACCCAAAAAAAAAAGCGAATCTCTTCTCAAATGTCATCTTCACTGATGACATCGTTCTAATAACACCAAACATTAGCCAAGCGACATAAATGGTGGCTGACTTCGACCGAGAATGTGGAAAGATAGGTCTACAGCTGAATCTAAAGAAAACTACATTTATGAAAAATGAACTAGTTCCAGAGGCCTCATTCACTCTCAATGGAACAGACATCTCTGAATACAGCACTTATTTGTACCTAGATCGAGAAGTCAACATGATGGATGACCTAAAACCTGAGCTGCACAGAAGGAAGAGAGTGACATGGAATGCCTTCAAAGGCATAGAAAAAATAGCTAAAAGGACAAAGAATCTCAGGCTCCAGGCACATCTCTTTGACACCACCATTCTCCCTGCATTAACATACACCTCAGAGACCTGGGTCCTGCGAAAGCAGGATGAGAATGCTATCTGGGTCTCCCAGAGAGGAATCAAAAGAGCTATGCTTGGAATATCACGCCTCACTCAAGGGAGAGACCTCCGTCGCTATTCCAGAACCAGGGACACTGTCTCGTTTGCCAATGCATCGAAAATCAGATGGGCTGGACATGTAATGCGATTTGGAGACAACTGCTGAATCAACCAGATGCCATTGGGCTACACTGGCACGTGATAGGGTCCAATGGAAATGTTAATGGTGTCCACTCGAGGCAAATCGATGAATAACGGAGTTCAAATGATAAAGTGATCAAGTGATTAATAAGCTATCTCCTTCTGTGAATCATAAAGGAAATTAAAGGAATAGTGGTGGTGTGGGCCCAGAGCAATAGCACAGCGTTAAGGACATTTGCCTTGCATGTGGCTGACCCTGGTTCCATTCCCAGAATCCCATATGGTCTCCCGAGCTCCACCAAGAGTAATTCCTGAGCAAAGAGCCAGGAGTAAACCCTGGAGTCACTGGGTGTGACCCAAAAAAGCAAAAAAGGAGGAATAGTGGTGAAGTTGATACAAAAAATTTGTTGGGAAATCATACATGGTACTACTTGTGGGTGGCTCCCATGGTGTTCAGTGGAGCAGGTGGTATAAGGATTTCACATAGGAGTTCAACATACACTTCCGCCTTTGTGTGTGTGTGTGTGTGTGTGTGTGTGTGTGTGTGTTTGCATTTTTTGGTCACACCCGGCAATGCTCAAGGGTTACTCCTGTGTTGTACTCAAGAATTAGTCCTGGCCGTGCTCGGGAACCATATGGGACCCCAGGGATCATACCCAGAGTTGACCTCCTGCAAGGCACATGCCTACCCATTGTGCTGTCACTCTGGCCTCCCACTCCAGCCTTTTAGTCATCTTCTAAGTAAAGATCATTTTAATTTTTCCAGAAAATTAAAACCTCTTTATATTTATGGCAATAGAATTGGTCAAATTTCAAGCTTAATTTACTTAAGTCATTTAATCCTTATTTTCACCTTGAAGAAGAGGCCTATTTTCAATGTACAGGTATGAAAATTAAAGACTTCAGAACCCAGTTAATTAGTCTCAGATCAATGCAAGAGTAACACTCAATGTAATATCTTATATTCAGCTATGTTTTCTAATCTATTTGGTAAGAAAATAATTACCATACCAAGAATATATTTTTAACTTAACTTTTTCTTTCCTTCTTTGATAAGCAGTTCTACTTATATGTCCTTTCAAGTCCTTTTTTTTGGGGTGGTCACACCCGGCAACACTCAGGGGTTGCTCCTGGCTCTGCACTCAGGAATTACTTCTGGCAGTGCTCAGGGGACCATATGGGATGCTGGGGATTGAACCCTGGGCTGGCACAGGTCGGCCACGTGCAAGGCAAACGCCCTACCCGCTGGACTATTGCTCCAGCACCTTTTCAAGTCCTTTTCATCCCCATTTATTCTGTGGACTTAAAGTAAAATCAAAAACAAAAACCAGTGAATTAATTATTTTTTATTTTGTAAAATATGTTATTAAAAATAGAACTAAATCATTAAGTGATCACCTCCAATATAAAGGAATGTCGATCTAATTATGAGAATAATGGAGGCAAGCCGTATTCCAGAAAATCATGACCAGATGAACAATGGAGGCAAATTAATACTGGAGAAAATCAAGACTAGATTTTTCTCGATTTTATAATTTAAAAATATCATGTTGTAGCAAGCTACAGGAGTGTTGTTGACTTTGGAGTCTATTAAATGCAAAAGCATTGTATAGTTCAGCTAGAGCATAAATTGTCACTAAATTGACTTGATAATGGGAAGAGATTCTTGGTGTACTTACATGATTAAGAGAAAAATACTGTGTTTTCTAAAAATCAGGGAAATCATTTAGTCATGATTTGAATTCATTGAGAAATTATTTATGAGACTCACTGATTTATGTTCAACTTTAAAATCCCTTTTTATATATATATACGCATATGCATGTACATATATACACACTATATATAAACATTAGTATTGTTATTAGTAATAGAGAGCTCCATCTAGTGTTTAAAGATATTGTACATCACATGGATTTGTTTTTCTCTTATTTAATAATAAATCATTTCAAAATTAATTTTAAAAGTTGTCTATGTTTACTTTCCCACCTGGTCCCATCAAGGCAGAAAAATAAGACACTTTAAATGATTATCACAAATGATGACAAAATGTTAATCATTCCTATTATAGTATAATAGAGAACATTTACAAATGATTAGGTAATTATAACTAATTGATATAATTAATGTATAATTAAGGTTATATACTCACTGTTTTCTCAAAAGAAAAATACTTCTTAGTGGTGTTTTAGAATTCTTTAGACTTTTGCACTATCTCTCACTTTAACTTTTGTCTATAGAGAAACTTCATTTCTACTGAAGCTATTTAAGATAACATTCAAATGCTAAGTACAATCTGACTTTACTACTATTAAATCTTTAATATAGTGTCAAAACTGTGTTGGTAATAGAGAACAGTAATAAATTTTACTATTGTTAGCTTTGAGAGATCTTATTTTGCACCAGTATGTTTTTGGTAGATTAAAAATTAGTCCCATTTAAATTAATAAAAATAATTATGTAGCTAACATTAAATTTCAAGATACAGAATCTGTGCTTTTCTTAACATTTCTTAAAATATCTACAAACATCTAGAAAATGTAGTTTATTTTAATTCCAATTTCTATATACACCATTCGTTCATTTTTCCACTAATAAGGGTTAAATGCATGCTCTATTTAGAATGCTAAACAGAGACTGCAAAAATTTTTCCGTGCCTATTAGCTTTCCCTTCTATATCATATAGCAAAAAAAAAATCTATCTAGCTCATCCTGCTTTTATTTACCACATTACCAGTCAAGTGTTATACCCAAGTGTGGCAATGAAAACAATTAAAACTGACAGATGTAAGCATAAACTTTTGTGTTTACACTGTAAACATATTGCTGATCATCTCTATAACTAAGGCATCTTTACTTGCACTACTGCTTTTTATAAATGCATGAAATAATGAAAACATAAGACATCTTTAATCATGTGGTAAGGTTTATATGTAAAATTGTGAATATGTATAATAAAACAGTAGAAAAAGTCTTAATCTCTGTCTTTTTTTTTTTTTTTTTGCTTTTTGGGTCACAAGCGGCGATATTAGGGTGTTACTCCTGGCTCATTTGCTCATGAATTACTCCTGGCGGTGCTCAGAGGACCATATGGGATGCCAGGGATCAAACCAGGTCAGCCACATGGAAGACAAACGCCCTACCCACTGTGCTATCGCCCGCCCCAGATCTCTTAATGACTTTACAAAGCACAGTCACCTGGCCAGCTAGATTATATCATGAAAGAGACAAAGATTTTTATTTATATCAAACCATTATTCCTTTGGATTCCTTTATAGTTGATTTGTATGTACATTCACTAATAAAGCATACAAGTTTATAAAACAAGCTCCTGACGTAAAAAGTCTAATGGATGATCCAGAAAAACAGAAAACTGTATATATCATCACTCAGAAAATTTAATTAAAGTATTAGAGAAGGTGTTAGGAGTTATAAATAAGCTTGATCCTTTAATAGTAGTATCAGATTATATCCACCTCCACAGAAAAGGGCAGGCAGTTAGCACATAAGTGATAAAGAAATCCTGCAAAACAAAGGAATGCCACGGAAGTAAGTATATGAGGTACTTGGGAGGATACCAAATATAGATAGATTAGAGGGAGAGTATATGATATGACAATAGAGAAGGAGAATATGGTTGCTTTTCACTGGTGCCCACTTTGATGTCATTAAGCTGAAGTAGGAACAAGAGAGATAGCACAAAGGGTGGAACCCATACCTTGGATATGTCGGTCACTCCATCACTGCAAGCCCTAGAAGAACTATATCATTTGGCTTGAGTTACTATCAGGTCCTACAGTCTTACTGTGTAATGCTTCACTAGCAGAGGACCCTGTGTCCTAAATAAATCTATGAGGTACACTAAATGAAAGGAAATGAACTAATATTTTCTCTAATACAATATCAGTGAAGAGAAATGATGTGAATATTCAATTTTATTAAACTGGTCAGGAAAATATATTCTATGTGATATCATGGTGGTTAAGCATACAACCTTTTGGTTTCTTATACAGATATCCCCAAATAAGAAAATTTCTCTTATGTGAAATATCTTTTCTTTGTTCCTATTAAGACATAAGTAGCTACTCAGCTTGAAAGGGACAGCAAAAAAAGTAGTGAAACATTGCCTTCTTTTTATAGATGTAATTAATCTATTATTGTTACTTCAGTAATTGGAGGACTCTTGAACTGATATTGCTCAAGCTTTTATCCACAACATTTAATGCAAGTTGGAATAATCAAATATAGTTTTGTCTTTCACAGTTTCAGGGTCATCAGCAATTGGTATTTTGAATATATTTGCATATTCTGTGCTCCATGTATACAAACAGTAGCAGCAAAACACAGACAGGGAAAAAAAGAACACTAAAATATCAAGAATTACTAAACACTACCTAGTTTAAGCCATGCCTGAGAAGTATAGTGGCATGATGTTAAGGAAGTTATTACCATACACCTTTCTCATTGACCTACATAAGTGGTTAAAGGAAATATTCCACTATTTATCTCATTGTCACATTTTATTCAAATCATAATCTTGAATTATCATTCAATATCAATCTTAGAATAGTTGCACCAGGTTTCATGGTTACTAAAGCTCTTCCTACTAAAAACTGAAGCTGAAGTAAGGAGGACTAAATAATATACGGAATTGATGCCTGTCAATCAGTGAGGAACAGTGAAACATATAAGAGAGGAAGCTAATGATAAAGCGCAAGTTTGTCAAATCAATTAAATTCTCACAGTTGGTAATTTTTGTGACTATTAGGCCAATTTTTTCAAAACTGTCATGCATTCAAAGATAATATTAGGCACAGAAACACTGTACATGAGACTGTAATCTCAGGCACAGTAATTGGCAAATACTGAAGACCAGCTCTCTATGCATTTTTGTTATGTTTGTGTTCTTTGTGGTATAAATTTACAATCATTGCAGGGGCTAACAGTCCAATAAGTCACTGAGTTTTGGAGGTGTGTTTTAATATCTTAAGATAACATCACTGTATATGACAAATATATATATTTGTGTGTGTGTATATATATATATATATATCACTGTATCACTGTATCACTGTATCACTACATCACTATCTTCCGTTCATCATTGCTCTAGCAGGCACCAGTAATATCTTCATATGTCCTGTCTCTTGTTAGTAGAGCCCAAGGGCATCTCCTTGCTCCAGGGAGCGAAAGAGGCCTCAAACCATTCCATCAGGTCATGGGAATGAGGTCTATAATTGTTACTGGTATTTGGCATAGCAAATACGACACGGGTAGCTTGCCAAGCTCTGTCATGCTGGTGACATACTCTTGTAGTCACCTCTGATCTCCAACATTTATTGATGATCCGCACAGCTGCAAGCAGCTGCGTGAGCCAGGCTGCAATCAGCTCTTCCACTAGGTGGAGTTCCTGATGAGAAGGAGTCTGGATGTGGAAAATGGCAACCCTCATGGGGTGGGGGGGGTCGTCTGGCTTCTTGTGAGGCTCTGCTGGGGTGGCGGGTCAACCTAGAACCCACCATCCCTCCCGGTGCCTTGTGATCAGCTGGGCACAGGGAGAGCCGGTAGAATCTCTGCCCAATGTCTTTGAGTCTCTGGATCAGCATACCTGCGCCAAACTTGAAAAAAGACTACAGGGTGGGTCTCAATGAGCCAAGCTATGATCACATCTTCTGCTGCCCATATATATAAAAAATCAAATATCGATATCGATGATATCTATACTATATAGATATAGATATAGATATAGATATAGATATAGCAATAACAGGGTAATGACATTGTCACAAGTGTTAAAATACTTTTACATTTATTTGTGATACCTACTTGAATACTTAATCCTTCTAAATGAAGTAATCAGGTAAGTTTCCCAACTTTAGGTGAAAGATCTTTTGCACAGCACCAACAACCAGCATCTACTGCCCAAGGCACACAGTCCCAAATGAACATTTGCCAAGTCAGAACCCTGGGGTGAGTTCTCTATATCGGGACTCAGACTCAGTTCTCTAGACCCACAAAGCACACACTTAAAAACCTAGACCTGACCATCCCAGATAGTGTCAGTGTCGAAGTGTAAGTTTCCCAACATTGATACAGACCAATACACACTCAGACAAGAGAACCCTCAGCTGGACTGCAAGGGTAATTTTTAATTTATCTGATCTGATACCTGCATGCTGCTGCTGAAAATGATGCAAGGCCTAGATAACCTGAGCTGGAGCTTCTAGAGAACAACTCAGACCACACCTTCCAGTGAGAAAAGTCCTGGATAAAATCAGCCAGTGTACAGCCACTCAGGAAACTGAGCACCAGAAATAATAAAATAAATGGAGTTTAGCTAGATCAGCAGAGGGTGAAGAAATTACAGAAACATCTCCAATTAGTAGCAGATCTTTTCAGTATGATCCTGTTGAAGCCTAACTACCTAAAAATTACATTTGGCGGAGAATCAATACTGTTTTATATATGAGAAAAATTTTGATAAAAATTTAGAGCACTACTAAAGTAGAAATAAAACAGCTAAAGAATACATTAGCAAGTCTCAGCAGCAGAATGGATGATGTGGAAAATTGAATCAGCAAACTCAAATATAGAGAAGAGTACAGAGCTCTACCAAGAAAGAATTGGAAACAAAGAGAATTAGAAAATAGAAAGGTATTATAAAATATATTTACAGTATTATAAGGAACGAATGTCTATGTTTTTCAATTGTATAAATTCGAAAAGAAATGGATAGTGGAAGAAATGTTGCTTGAAGAAATAGTAACTGAGAATTTCCTCAATCTGAAGAAGGAGGTGGGGGGTCGAGATTTGATTCATAGAGGTGTGAATTAAAATAATGCAAACAGCCAACACCAATGTCATTAAAATCAAAATGATAAGAATTGGAGACAGAGATTCTTCTCTCCTGACATTTTAAAAATAAAGAGATAGGGTGGGAAATACAAGTTTAACAGCATTTTTTCTAATAAAATGCTCAAGCAAAAAAGGTAGCAGAATGGTGTATACAAAACTTTGAATGAAAGGAAACTCCATTCAAGAATCTTTTAACCTGCAAAGCTATCATTCAAGTAGAAAGATTGATAAATATATCAGACAAAAAAGGTAAAGACATTTATAGAACTGAAATTATCTCTGGCAGACAAACAATGACTTCAAATAAAAATCAAATATCAAGCAACATAATCAACAAAATCATCATATTCATGGCAAAAACACTTCATATTCATGTAGTAGAAGTACTAATATTATCTCCAAATTATCTAGAGTCTTCTTCCCACCCCTCTCAGAGAGCCCGGCAAGCTACTGAGAGTATACCCCTGCATGGCAGAGTTTGGTAAGCTGTCCAATGTGTGTCCATATGCCAAAACAAGTAATAATAATATTATATCCATGACCCTGAAAGAGCCCTTAATATGGCAGCACTAAGAAGGGTGAACAAGGAGTGGTTGATAAAAGCTCAGGGCCAAACTAGGCTGCCAAAACGAAGAACTAAAATGACCATATGTACTTTCAACACATGTACACTGGCATCGGAAGCATATATGCAGGACATTATGGAGCAATCAGGAAAGATCAAGTACGACAACATTGGTCTGACGGAGATGAGAAGGCTTCAATCACATCACGCCATTTTTTGACACCAGAGAAGAACTCTTCCCTTGGAACATGCGATGAAAGAGGTGTCGGTTTTCTCAGTGTCCTTGTCAACACAAACCTGTATGTGAGCATTGATTCATTTGAATGCCTAATAAATTGGATAGGACAATTACACTTGAAGAGATGTGGCCCACTGCCAGCATTTTCTATCTTCGTTGTCTACCCACCAAAATCCATATACAAGGAAGAAGAGATTGAGAATTTCTACATGAAATTGGAGAAGTTCTATAAAGAAGATCACACCTTCTACAAGATCATAGTTGGTGATTTTAATACCAATATAGGACCTAAAAGATCAGCAGAAGAACTTCACATGAGGACGCATGGCCTAGAATAGAGCAAACAGGGTGAGAGACTATCTGAGTTCATCATGTCAACCAAGACCATTCATGGGAACTCACAGTTCCAGAAGCCTGAATCGAAATGTTGGACATGAGAATCTCCTGGTGGACAGTTCCACAATGATATTGACCACATCTTATTCAGTCTATGGTTTTGCCTGACTGATGTCGCTGTCATCCCAAAAATTCAAACAGGATCCCGCCACCATCTCCTTAGTGAAAAATTCTACTTCATGCAACAGGGAGAAAAGGCTGCAAAGTTTAAGAAGAGAACTCCCAGAATGACCACCAACTGGGAACTGTTCGGCATCATTGTGGCAACATGGGAAGATGCCTTCATTGACGACATTGATGAAGAATACAACCGACTGGTTCAGCACCTCCATGGTTGTGTGAAGAATGCCAAGAGAGAAAAAACCACAAAAGGACTCCTATCTTCAAAAACTCTCTAGCTCATTTTGACAACATGGCAAGTCATGAGCCTCAGGCTACCAAATGCTAAAGTCCAAGCTTGCAACGCAGTGCAGAGAAGAGATAAAGGAAGACCTCAAAGAGAGAAGAGCATAAATACATGAAGATGCAGCAAAAGCCGGGAAAAGTATTCAAAACACCTGCCTGTCCTTCAGAAACTATAAGACCCAGATGATTGCCATCAATGTCCTGATGGGTCTATAATATCTTCCAGAAAGGCAATGGAGAAAGCTATCCAGAACTTCTACTTGGATCTCTTTGATGATAGCTAAGTCCACCTGCCCACATACCAAATTTCCACAGGATGGATATGTCGTTCCCAACATTTTCCCTTCAGAAATCTGAAATGCTATTTCGTTTTTATAGAAGAAAACAACACCCAGCCCAGACAAAGTCAGACCTAATCACCTGAAGAATCTGCATCAATACTCACCAATACACTGACTCAGCTCTTCACATGCTACCTGTCTGAATAGAAGGTGCCCACTCTATGGAAAACCAGCAGAAAAGTTCTACTGTTCAAGAAGGGGAGACATCAATGACTTTGGCAACTATCGCCCCATCTGCCTGTTGTCAGTCATATAAAAGCTGTTCACTAGAGTCATTCAGAAAAGAATTGGCAGAACATTAGATGAAGGACACCATGCGAGCATGCTGGCTTCCGAAAAGTATTCAGCACAATCGACCATATCCACATGATAACCAACCTCATTGAGGTTTGTATTGAGTTCAAGATGCTGCTCTGTCTCCCCGCTCATTAATTTAAAGAAAGCTTTTGATTCTGTGGAGACTGAAGCAGTCATCGAAGTCCTAGTAAAACAGGGTGTTCAAACCCATTAAATCAAGATCCTTCATGAGCTGTATTATGAATTCACCACCAGGATCTCACCATTCTACAAAGAAGTGATCATCAATGTCAAAAGAGAGGTTTGGCAGGGTGATAACATTTCACCAAAACTCTTCAGCACCACCCTTGAGAACATCACGCGACAATTAGAATGGGGAAGGAATGGGAGTGAAGATAGATGGTCAGCAACTACACCACCTCTGCTTCGCTGATGACATCGTTCTCATAACACTAAACATTAGCCAAGCTGCACAAATGCTGGCTGACTTCACCGAGAATCTGGAAAGATATGTTTATTATCAAATTTTATTAGGAAATTGGAAATAGAAATAAAATATATGTGAATCACAATAATATATCATCTTATGAAAATGCCATCTTATGAAAATGGCATATACCAACAAAAAGTGGAATTATTCAGTGTTTTCAGAGACATCGTGAAAAAGAAATCCTCTTTCACTGTGCTTGGAATGCCATGCCATGCCATTCAGCCTATCTGGAAAGCAATTCGGAGTCTGCTATAAATATGAAAAGTAGAACTTGCAGATAAATATCAGTCCACTTCATAGTATTTGCCTCATGGACCAAAAATTAATTTTAAAAGTATATCCATTCCTATATTTTTGTAGAACCTAGTATAATCTTCAGGATGGAAACAATCCAAAATTTCTTTAACAATGACTGACTAAAGAAATTTGGCATATTTACACAATTTGAATACCACAAAGCTGTCAGAAATGAATTCACAAAATACACAGTAATATATACAGTCCTGGAGGGTATAGTTCTTAATCAAACCCAGAGGGAATAGAAAGAGATGATTTTACTCATCTGTGCATTACAGAGACACAAAAACAAGGATGTGGGCAGTATGAAACAATGATGGTTTCTTGACCTCAGATTATACAATTTATTATTTTAAAAGACGTGAATGAGAACCATACAGGTTTCAAACTAGGGTTTTTACACTTTTTTTTTTTTTGCTTTTTTAGGTGACACCTGGCTGTCAGGGAACGCTGTCGGGGTCCCCAACAGTGCCAGGAAGCAAGTTCCCTTTTACCTCTGAAGCCGGCGGGGAATGGATGAAGACTCAGCAATCTGATGCAGTTTTAAAATGCTTTGCTTATCACAGGTTCAGGCATACAAATCAGCAATAGGAAAAACCCTGTGCTTAGGATTCCTGGCTAGAACCCCAGCCACCTGTAGGCCAAGATGGCGGCCACCACATGTTAAGGCCCTGTAAAAGGAGACAAAGACAAAACACCCAAGAAGGGTGCCAGCTCACAAAGAGAGAGCCCAAAGAGACCCCAAAAAGAGAGAGGGCGAGAGAGGAAGCAAGCTGGCTCTTATAGCCCTGCAAATTAGACCTCCCACTATTATGGAAATTAGGAAGGGTCAAATGCCCTTAGGTAATTTTTTCCCAGCACCTCACCTAGGCCCTATTATATGCTAATGTTTTGAGCCAAGATATGCCTGGAAATGCCTTTATAGGGTAGAGAAGGGGGTTTCTGAGATGGCAAGCCTCTGTACCAAAGACTAATAGTAATGCCAGTTAAATATTTCTCCAAGCCTTCATAAGAGTCTCGTCTACTTCACAGTAGTTTTGTATTTTAGTTGCCTTTGAGTTATCAGGGAGCCATGCTTGCTTGCTTGGAGGCAAACAGCATTTCTCTCTGGTCTAATTACTTAGAGATCCAACGTGGCCAGGCAAATATGCTGGTAAGATCTAGCTAGTCCCATGATGATTGTGGTAACATGAGAGAATATTTATACCAGCCAGTACAGAATACATGGTCAGATAAACTGCCACATTTAGACTACCACCTTATCTACGAAGTGACCTGCAGGAGGCAATCCAGGGTAGATGCAGAGGCTCTTAGAGGAGTCCTGCAACACCCAGAAATGCTCAAGGGTTACTCCAGGTTCTACATTCATGATTTACTTCTGGCAGAACTCGGGGGACCATATGGGTTGCCAGGAATCAAACCCGGGTCAGTCACTTGCATGGCAAATTTCCTACACACTGTGAGTAGCAATAATTAACCTATTCCCAATGAATGAGACATTACTGGTGACCGCTCAAGCTAATCAATGAATAATGGGAAGACAAGTGATATAAGAGATGATTTTAAAAACTGGAGGAAGCAGGAAGTACAGTAAAAGATTACTTTAGAGGGTCATGAATTTATTGTTGGTGGTGGGGGGGGGGGGGTGTGGTAATTTTATACATTGAGGGCATAAACTATTACTACTCTAACAATATAATTTTTTAAAGAATTAAAAAGAGAAAAAATATCATTCCATTCCCATACTTTTTCTTTGTAAATTGCCACCCTAGGAATCATTTAAGTGTTTAAACTACATCTACAGATTTTTTTTCCCACAGTAACAGTCTATGAGTGATGGATTTTAGGCAAATTTATAAAGGAATGTTCCAATTTAT
Organism: Cryptotis parvus; assembly: GCA_021461705.1. Classification (NCBI taxonomy): domain Eukaryota; kingdom Metazoa; phylum Chordata; class Mammalia; order Eulipotyphla; family Soricidae; genus Cryptotis; species Cryptotis parvus. The sequence continues at coordinate 37,085 of JAJIBD010022401.1, forward strand.
ATGCCATTCTATTGGAATATAGTCCTACTTTATGTTCTGTTCCATAATATATGAACATATAATATGTAAATAATTGGTTGCATATGTCTAATTTGTCCAATTTTTCAAGGACACCTAGAAAATATTGAACCTTTCTCATACTTCAAATACCTTTGACTTCCTCTTCTAGCAGCAAGCATAGAAAGCTCTTTATTTTTGTAGAAATCATCTGATGGGATAAGACCTAGAAATTTTTTTTATAATTTTAAGGTCATTTTAATTTATATCTTAATAAACTGCAAAATTATTTCTCTATATTGATTAGTATTTGACTGAATAACCTTAGGGATAAAACTCTAGAGAGTGCTATCTTTAGAAATCGTTCTACCAAACTTTCTACCAAACTTTGTCAAGAAATTTGACAAAATTTTAACTTAGGCATGTAGATTAAAAATAAAACCATCTAGCTGGGGGCTATAGAGGTTGTGCAGAGCTTCCTGGCAAGTGACTGACCCTGGTTTGATTTCTGCCACAATTAATGTTCTCCAAGTACCACCAGGAGCCATTTCTGAGCACAAAAATAAGAGTAAGTCCTCAGTATTGCTGTGTGTGGCCCAACCTCCATCACAACAAAGAAACAAAACAAACAAAAGACAATCATCCAGCTCAAGAAGATAAGGCTAAGACTGGAGTCATACTTTTTGATTCCTGGATTTGATTTTACACCATCATCACCTAGTGAGGAGTGAACTTATTCCATTAAATATGTATGTGACCATAAAACTTTCCAAATAGCAAAAAGTAATCCTGGGAGAAATGAAAATGGAGGTATCCATTTTCTGGCTGTATTGTGCCTATATGTCCTATTTCTGGGTATGAGCCAAAATTCAAACACGAGCAAGTATCTGAACCGTCTTTATTCAAACCAACTTTTTTAATTTATAATAGTTAATCCATAACTTCACTCTAATTGTTCCATGGGCACATTACCATATTACTCTCACATCACTTGGAAGTTATTATGCCATTTAGATGATTAAACTAAAGGTCAAACTAATGTGAGAAAATACAATATACCCAGATAATGGTAAGGATCTTTTATTTTAGTTGATGCTGAATAAATGATGACAAGATGCCTTAAAAGTGTGACTATTAATGCACAACAAAAATTTTATAATAGCTACATTTTATCTATATCCATCTACTCTCTTAAGTTCTTTTTTTTTTTTTTTTTTTTTTTTTGGTCAACAGTGTAGCACCCCCACCCCCCCACCAGTGCCCACTCTCCCACCACCAACGCCCCCCCCCCCCCCCCCCCCCCCCCCCCCCCCCCCCCTTCTCTCTTTTCTATCTTTCTTTTCCTCCCTCTTTCTTTTTTTGTTTTGCCATTTTAATAAAGCTATATTTGAAATTGAAACATCTAGGTAATAAATATTTCATATTTGTAGCATTACTTGGTGTAGCTTCAACAAATATTAAATGTTAGCAAGGAAATTGTTAAATTATACTCCTGTTATATTTTATAGTTTATTAACTATAAAATCATCATCATTGAAAATAAATATAAGAAAACAATTTTAAATAAATTGCCCATTTATATATAAATGGCGCGACTCTGTGCCTAACACTAGGTAACAATATAATTAATATGAGTAAATGGCTAGATTTTTCTATAACTAGATATAGCTATGTTTAATCAAATATTTTATAGTTGTTGTCAAATTATTGGAATTCAGAGTTCTCCTACTGGAAGAAATGGTACTGAGTAATGGGATTTTTTTTTCTACTACTGAGCTCAGGAATTTCACTCTCAGCCTCTACAAATCAAGAATATCAGTGAAAAAATAGAAATAACTATATATATATATACATTCATGTATATTAAAAATAAAACTTATTTGATTTCCAAATAAAATAACAGTTTTTAGGACAGTCATCATTCACAAGCATTTCAATGACACAAGATCCTATTAAGACTCTTTCCTATGCATGCATTTCCCAGAATGTTCATGATTAGGAGAGAGGACATTTAACATTCATTCAGTACTGGAGGACAGTTAGTTACTCTGAATAAATGTAGTTTATATTGCCTGGCATTTTCAATGATGATTATAGGCATCTTCTATTAATGTGACCTTGTTCTCAAGATTATGGTTCCATGTGTCATATGACTGAATCACTCTCACCTCTATCTCTAATTTCTACATGTCACTCAATAAGACAGGTTTCAAGTTTTGTCCCAGATATATTGGTCTAATATTTCTTCTATAGCTCTTGCTGATTTACCCATAATTGAAGTTTTCCTAGTGGGTGAATTTTGGCATCAATTTGAACACATGAGCTGTATAATCTATGCTATATATACTAACATTCCTCCATAAATATTACACAGAATTTACCTTGAATTTAGTCCCAAGAATAAAAAGCAAATTGAAATATTATCACTGTATCACTGTATCACTGTCTTCTCGTTCATCATCGATTTCCTTGAGCAGGCACCAGTAACATCTCCATATGTCTTGTCTCATGCTAGTAGAACCCAAGGGCACCTGCTTGCACCAGGAACATAAAGAGCCTCAAATCATTATATTAGGTCATGGGAATGAACTAATATAATTGTTACTGGCATTTGGCATATCAAATAAGACATGGGCAGCTTGCCAGGCTTGCTGTGTGGGTGGCATATTCTTGTAGTCACCTCTAAATATAGCATTTATTGATGAACGCGAGGCCGCTTGCAGCCAGGTGAGCCAGGGTGTGATAGGCTGGTCTTCTGGGTGGAGTTCTGATGAGAGGAAGTCCGGATGTGGAAAATGGAGGCCCTCATGGAGTGGGGTTGTCGTCTGGCTTGTTGCGAGACTCTGTTGGGGTGGTGGGCCAGGGCTAGAACCCGCCATCCCTCCGGGGCGCCTCGTGAGTAGCTGGACACAGGGAGAGCCAGTAGCAGCTCTGCCCCATGTCTATGCAACATCTTATTTATTTTTATTCTGTAATTCCTTTATCCTATCATCACCTCTTATATTGGAATAAAATTTGTGCAACTTCACTAAGATTTTTCTTTCATCAGTTCAAATTAATATCAGATTCTAGACTAAACACTGTATTTCATGGTAGGCTTAATGGATGAGCAATATTGGGAGTGCACCTTCTCAAAAAGTCCACACACAGAAAATATTTGGTTATTATCTCTTTGAATCTGATTTGACTGATATTGAGCAATGACAGTTGGTCTTGTCCTCTGTTTAACAGAGCTAATTTAAAAACAGGTATAGGGCACACTGTGCAAAATATATCTTTATAACTATCACTTGATGTTTGTAAACTTTCATCTATAGTAATTATGTAAGCTACATGACAAAAAGCTAAAGGACCAAAATAAGCTCATAATCATGCCATACCTTAAAATATATATGAATAAATTTTCTCCCAAACAGAGCTTTCCTAGGATGTTTAAAGAGAATTCATTCTTTGTTAATGCAAAATAAACAATGTGTTATTTGTGACAATCATAAAAATCCTCTTCATGTTCTAGTTATGTGCAATATTAAAACATAAAGTAAGATCCCATTCTTTGAGATAAAATATGGACTGGAACTATAGTACAGTGGGGAGTGTGTTTGCCTTGCACGTGGCTGACACAGGTTTGATCCTTCACATCCCATATGGTTCTCCAAACACCACCAGGGGTAATTACTGAATGCAGAGCGAGGAGTAACCTCTGAGCATTGCCACATGTGACCCAAAAAAGGCAAAAAATATTAATAGATCTACGTTTATTCCATAAACTAGAGTGAACATTATAAATAATCCATCAACTAAAATTTATTACATTTATTTGGCTTAAGCTACTCTAGGAAATACAGGGTGTTTTTTTTTATTGCTTCTTACATAAAAATGCCCTTGGTAGAAAACATATGCAATGTTGAAATATATTTCCTTCATATAGTTTGAAGTTAGGAAACTTGGTGCATTTATAACAATATTAATGTATCCACTGTCTTCCCATTCATCATCGATTTGCGGCCCCGACCTGTCTCAGCAAGTGGGCACAAGGGCACCTGCTTGCTCCAGGAACATAAAGAGCCTCAAACCATTCCATCAGGTCATGGGAATGAGGTCTATAATTAATGTATTATTATTTGAATATTCCAGATAGTTATTACATCCTGCAACTCTATCATCCCATAGATTAAAATCGTCCTATTTTAGCTAATTGTCCTTATTTTCCTAGACTAATATTGAGTCAATTTCTTTGGTAAAAGTGTGCTTGATTGTCATATAAAAGAAATGGGGTTGGTGGCCAAAGCGATAGCCTAGCAGGTAGGGCATTTGCCTTGCATACGGCTGGCCCACGCCGGCCTGAGTTTGATCCCGGTATCCCATATGGTCCCCCGAGCACTGCCAGGAGTGATTCCTGAGTGCAAATCCAGGAGACACCCCTGAGCATTGCTGGGTGTGACCCGAAAGAAGCAAAAAAAAAAAAAGAAATGGGGTTGGGAGAGTTGGCATGTGGATATGCAGAAGTATTTTTAAATATTTCTTATGGCATCATAGCAGGTGGATTTTATGCTCATTATAGAACAGATAACACCCTCTTGTATTTTGCAGTTGTTAATGATTTATTATTTTTTTGAGGAAAGAAATGAAATAATTCATACTGTTATCTATTATTTCAGTGTCAAGCAGAAAACTTGCATATAACAGATGTCTAAAAAGACCAAGTTAACTCATAATGTATAATTCTAATTTCTAAAATGTATTCATTTAAAAATTATTTTTCAATGGCCTTTTAGCATGCCTATCTTGGTTTAAAGAAGACTCTCTGCTTAGAATATTAGTAGAAAATTAACTGCCAGAAAAACCCATCTGTCATCTGAAAGTAGTCAAAATTATATTTTTAAGCAAAGTTCTTAATGCTATATGTTGAAACATTTATATTGTATGCTTGAGTAGCGGAAATCAAGATAGCAACAATGGCTTCAGATATCAGTTTCCTCTAGTTCAATTCCCATAATTTGGTCAGTTTAAATGGACAAAATAAAGTCAAATCAAATTGAACTGCCAGATACGCACACCTATCTTATGACAAGACCTATTGGTTATGCCAGTGACACAAATGTACTTCAGAATCAGGTGTAGAGGTAGACAATGATTTATCATTAATCCCACCTTAGTTATATTTGTGCTTATTTATTTAGGAGATATCTGTTCTTTCCTCTGAAATTCCTAGTTTGAACATGTACTTGAAGTTTTCTCTACATATTATTTCAAACACTCTTGATTTGTAATGGACTTCATTTTGATTATCAATCACTCTAAAACTAAAGCTGCCAATCCTGATTTGATATATCAGGTGCCAAATTAAAAGGCTTTTGTGTGTCCAAATGGAGATAGTTTACAGCTGCCAAAATCACACTATTATGACCTAAATGTCCAAGAAAGAAAAGACCAATACCATTAAAAATTATGTCATCTTCTTGTAATTTAGTAATGAAAGTCTTATGGCCAGCAGCCTATCAGCTGAACTCTTTTTAATAATTGGAAATTGTGTGTATTTTAACTGTAAATTCTAAATAGTACAGAGTTGCCACTGCAACTATCTTACTCTTACCTATAAATCAATGTAGACTAGTAGAGAGAAAGAAGTCCACCTGACAGCTTTCCATGAGAATGTCGATCATAAATTAGCAGTCACAGAGAACATATCACACAAGCTGTCTTTCTAGGGCCCTTAGTAAAATAATGGAAGGAGATAATTCAGCTTAAAAGGTTGCAGTTTTAGATATAATCATGAGTCTCAGGGAGTAAAAGGGAACCACCTAGTGAGAATGCTCCCTGAACATAGGTAAAGCTCACTACATTGTCTTTATTTATGAATTTGAATGCTTATGAGATTGTTATATATATATATATATATATATATATATATATATATATATATTTGAGCCAGAAAGACCTAGACCTCTACAATTAAAATTATTTCAAGACTCTTCCCACACTGTATGATAGGTTCAGTGTTTTTATGTGTTTTTTTGAAGGAAACCACCACTGTGCAAAATTTAATTTTTAACTTGGTGCAATATACTTCTAATGACTTAGGTGATACTGGATTCCTGCATTATTTAACTCATATACCTAACAAAAGAACCATTTTTTATGGGTGGTAATGGAGGGCAGTGCGCTAGACCCAATGTGTTTAAGGATTCCTCCTGCTGTTGCTCAGAGGATCATATGTAGTTGTAAGATTGAAACCCCAGTCATCCATGTCCAAGGAAAAAAGAGGTTTATCTATTGTACTTTCTCCATGAAAAAGAAATGCATTTTTTACCTCAGAGAAGAAAACATTTATTTCTAAATTATTAGGTCAGAATGTATTTTTCCAAATATATGTGATATTCTTCCGGGGTTGCAGATTAGCTGTGAGTCTGGCGTGGGTGGGTCTCTGTCTTCCAGGGCAACTGGCATGGAGGCAGAGGAAAGGGCAGGGCCCAAAACTCCACCTCCGAGTCCGGCCAGCGTGGTCTCTCCCCCACACATGAGAGCAAACCCTTGGAGCAACATTGGACTCAGCCAGGGGCTGGCATAGCCGCTTACCTGGAGGTCAGCTCCATGGGTTGATTCCACGTGGGGCTAGCTGAGCAGCGCAGCTGTGGGTCTGAAGTGGATGGGTCTGGATCTTTTCCAGGGTTACAGATTTGCTGTGAGTCTGACGTGGGTGGGTCTCTGCAACCCCAGAAAAGTTTATACTCTAATTACTTGATACATTAAAAAATGTTGTCTTTAAGTAAAGGGAACATGGATTAAAATAAAATACAATTTTTATTGAAAATGTCTGCTGAAAGTAAATTGAATTCTCCTGAATATTGCATCATTAGTACCTCTTGACTCTTATTTCTCCCAAACATGCTATTTAGATAGTAGCAATGCATTTTAGTTAAATATTGTTTTAGTCTTTATTGGTGACATATTTTATTTTGTCTTATTCTTATTTGATAACTCAAATCAGAAACTGGCTACTGATGATTTTAACTCTTTTAGTTATTTAAATTAATCTGTTACATCATCACTTGACATCACTTGACATCACATTATTCATCAATTAGCTAAAGGGAGCACCGGTAATATTTCTATTTGAACCTATCACGTGCCAGTGTAGCCCCAATGGCATCCGCTTGCTTCAGGAATACGATGACCATGATCCTCAAACCGTTCATTCGGTCTTTTTTTAAGTATTTTATATACTACCTGATATACAATAAAAAGATATACATTAAAAGTTCTGTTTGGTTTTGGCATACAGTGTTTCAGCACCCGTCCCTCCACCAGTGCCCATCTCCATACAAAAAAAGATATACAATTAAAAAGTTCTGTTTGGGTTTTGGTCATACAGTGTTTCAGCACCCGTCCCTCCACCAGTGCCCATCTCCAACAATAAAAGATATAATAAAAAGTTCTGTTTGGGTTTTGTCATACAGTGTTTCCAGCACCCTCCCTCCACCAGGCCCATCTCCCACAACATCCCCGGTTCCCCTCCCCTTCCCCACCTGCTCCTGCAGGTTCTTTATTTCTTTGCCTTTCTATCTCTTTCTTTTCCTTCCCTTCTAGACTATGGATTACAGAACATACTTAAAATTCATGTAATCCTTTGCCCTTCACCACTATGCATTACCTCGACTATTAGCACCCTGTTCCATTTTCTGTCTTTCCTAAACTCTCTCCCTAATTTCCACCTTTGCAGACCTCCGATATATTCACTTGACTTGTATATTGGTATCTAATATATACATATATATTTATGCCATGCAATTCTTCTGTATTGTCTCTCTACTTCTGCTATTCGCTCACATAATCTTCTCCTGTCCCTTTTATAGGCAAATTTTATAACTTCATTTTTCCTAACAGGGTCTTGACAAAGAAGTCTTTCCATCTTTTCTAGGTGGGCAGGCATTGGTATCTTTTGCCGCTTTGTGGGATCCAGTCGGTAATGGCTCTAGTCCAGCGATTGTCTTCAAATTGCATTGCATGTCCAGCCCATCTTATTTTCCATGCCTTGGCAATCAAACGAGACAGCATCCCCTTACTCTGGATTGTCGATCGGAGGTCGAAACATCTGATTCCTATTCTCACATGAGTGATGTGTGATATTCCAGGCATAGCTCTTTCGATTCCTCTTTGGGAGACCCAAATAGCATTCTCATTCTGCTTTCATAGGGCCCAGAACTGTGAGGCGTATGTTAATGCAGGGAGAATGGAGTCGAAGAGATGCGCATAGCTGGAGGTTGTTTGTCCTTTTAGCTATTTCTTTTGACGCTCTTGAAGGCATTCCATGCCACTCTTCCTCCTCAGCTCAGGTTTTCGGTCATTCATCATGTTGTGTTCTTGACTTAGGTACACATAACTGCTGCATTCAGAGATTTATGTTCCATTGAGAGTGAATGGGGCCTCTGGAACTAATTCATATTTCATGAACATTGTTTTGTTGAGATTTAGCTGTAGAACTATCTTTCCACATTGTCAGTCGAAGTAAGCCAGCATTTGTACCACTTGGTTAATGTTTGGTGTTATTAGAATGATGCCATCAGTGAAGCGGAGGTGGTGTAGTTGCCTACCATCTATATTCACTCCCATTCCTTCCCAATCTAACTATCACATGGTGTTCTTGAGGTGGCGCTGAAGTGTTCTGGTGAAATGGTATCACCCTGCCGAACCCCCTCCTTTGACATAAATGATCACTTCCTTGTAGAATGGTGAGATCCTGGTGGTGATCCATAATACAGCCCACGATGGAACTTGATGTATTGGGTTTGAACGGCCTTTTTGGCTAGGGCTTCGATAACCACTTTGGTCTCATCAGAATCAAAGGCTTTCTTTAAATCAATGAATGTGAGTCAGAGTGGCATCTTGAACTCCCTACAAACATCAATGAGCTTGGTTACCTTGTGGATATAGTCGATTATGCTGAATCCTTTCCGGAAGCCATGAATATATCAGCAGAATTACAATGCCTAACATGAAAGCTTTTTTCAAGTCTTCAACTTTGTTCTGTCTCTACTACTCCAATCTCGTTTTCTTCTGCCTATTCTTTTTTAAGTCAGAAAATTTCTAAGCACTGTGTTGTTATTTTAAATATATTGTATTTTTAGTCAGTATCTAAGATATTTGAAATATTTCTGGGACATAATAACAACAAAGCAATCACTAATATATTAACATGTTTCGTGTTCCCTTGTACATTTCTATGCTTGTATATCCTTGGATGCCACATGTGTCACCACCTAATTTGTTCAGTAACATATTACTTTCCTTTGCTTTTCTCTTGCTTCTTTTTTTTCTACTTATAACACATACTTGTATATATACAGCTTATAGTTCAAACTTTACATACATTTTGGTTGTATGGTTATACAATCTTTTAGTAGTGAATCCTATTTTTAAGTTCACTTATATGAATATGTGAGTGGTAAGTCCTTATTTCAAATACAGATTCCACTAGGATGTTGCTATGTATAGCATGCAAAATAATATACATTTAATAACAAAAAATATAATAAACATAATTTAATTTATCCAGTGAAAAATATGCAATATATTACAGGTGTACATAGAAAATAGATATGTATTTATGCAAAGGTATTTTTGCTATATCACTCTCACTTGTACCACCTATCTTCCCGTTGTTCATCGATTTGCTCGAGGGGGTACCAGTAACATGTCCATACGTCCTGTCACATGCCCAAGGGCATCTGCTAGCTCCAGGAACATAAAGAGCCTCAAACCATTCCTTCAGGTCATGGGAATGAGCTCTATTATTGACACTGGTTTTTGGCATATCAAATATGACAGGGTTAGCTTGCCAGGCTCTGCCATGTGGGTGGGATACTAGACTCTCATCTAGTATGTTTATTGATTAAGTTAGATGAGAAAAGATGGGCTTTTCTGCTGGGTGGAGCTCTGATGACCTGTGGAGCCTGGATATTGAAAATGGCAGCCCCTCATTGTGCGGGGGTTCCTCTGGCTTCTTGTGGGGCTCTGCTGGGATGGCAGGCCAGGGCTAGACCCGTCTTCCTCCTGGTGCCTCATGATCAGCTGTGCACTGGGAGAGTTGGTAGAAGCTCTGCCCCGTGTATCTAAGTCTCAGATTTTTTGTATGTTAATATTTATTTTGCTATTCACTGAATTTGATATTTTAAACAACTTTGTAATTCTCATTTCTGTGGTAATAAGAATTGCTGAGAATTTCTGTAAGACCTGACAATCCAGGTCTTACAGATCATTAAGTTTTGTATGAGTGAAAAATAATAAAAATCAACATGAAGTTTAGTATACAGTCACTGGGTAAACTGATCAGATGTCATACTATCTACAAATACCAACATGTTTTGACATAATTTTTCCTTATCCAAATAAAAGAACTTGAAAGGTATAAAAGCAAATTGGACTAAAATCATCTGGGTTTTTAACTGCATTCTTTCATTTGCTGTCATTGGTCTTGGGCACACTTAGCTGGGCACAAAGCCTTATCCTGACTTTGTACTCTGGTATTAATGCTGGTGGTACTCCAGGGCTTATATGCAGTGCAGAGAACAAATTCAAGTTGATTGTTTGCAAGGTCGGTTTCCTACTCAGTGTAATATCCTTCTATCTACTCTAACTGTAATCGCAAAAACAAACCTTTTATTTCTCATCTTCATTTCCTGTAAATTTGACATTTTTAAGCATCATACCTCAAAAATATGTAGAAAATATTGACATGTAGAAAATATGTAGAAAATATGTAGAATAAGACAAAATTACTATGGAAATAAGTATGTTTCACGTCCATTAAAGAGGCCTCATAAGGTATTCTAATGAACTTTGTTTTTTGTAAAGTTTTAAAAAATTAAGAATTATCTGCACTTAATGAAGAACAGTGAGTTCCCTGCTCAATTTTTTTCTAGTTTTTTTTTTCAGAAAATCTGTCACTTGTCACTTGTCTTGTCACTTGTCTTGTCACTTGCCTTCCCATTGTTCATCTATTTTCTCAAGAGGGCTCCAGTAACGTCTCCATTCATTGGGAATTAAGTTCATTATTGTTACTGTTTTTGGCATATCAAATTCACCACTGGTAGCTTGCCAGGCTCTGCCATGGCTCTGAGTTCAGCCCAGAGGACCCAGTCCCTATGTCAGATCATCAACCATCCAGGGCCCATGGGGCAGAGCCCTGGGTTTAGACAAGCCTGTCACAATAAAATAGCAAATATTAAAACTACATAAATGTACAAATAGCTCCTAGGTAAACCCTTGCATAATTCATGCTGAAAATTAACCTATATAGTTTGAACCAATGGGTCAGAATTTTAGTACCAAAATCTATAATGTCGTCTGGCCACTGTAAGTGATAAAGAATATAAAGTGGACAAAAATGAAGACTGAAATGTACAAACCTCTAAGCAAGTGAGTAATCATTTTTACAAATAACAAATGTGCAATTACTAGCAAAAAATTCAAAATTTTGTATCTATTTTCTCATGTAAAAGGTAAAAATAAATGTTTCCAGGAATATATTTATTAGTAAATATTATTTATTAGCAAAAGTGTAATAGCAATAAGAAATCAAATGCAGTAATTTTAGGTAATCCTGAATCAAGACTATGAAAACAATAAAGGGATTTTATAGTAAACACACCATGTTCACCCGCTCATATTTCACTAGTTATGAAGCTCCAAGCCACTGAGTGTCAACAAGGCCTGTTTGGTGGTCTCTGAAACAACAGAGTTGAGCAACAGTGCATCCTTGTCCCTAGCATTTAGTTACTTGCAATGTGGAGAATCAGAAAAGTAGGGGTAATCTAATGACAGTTTGGATTACCCTATCTCCACTCACAGAAAAAAAATAATCCCTATCTCGCCCTTTACTAAATGAAGATACGTGTAAAGATAGTAGAAAACCCTGAGCACCACTGGATATAGCCCTGAAACAAAACTAAAACAAACAACTTGCTTTTGATTGGAGGTAAAGTTTATACTGCAACTCTGTCAAGTGAAATTCTTCTATTCTATGTTGCAGGAAAAAATGAATTTTTGTCTTATGGTGTTGAACATGTTGTCTGGAAAATAAAATCGGTATCAATTTTTTGAAGCTTCAAGAATGAAGTATAAAATATATAGCTTGTCAGAAGAACATAGTGTAGCTGTTTATGATACTGCTGTAGTATAAAGTTTCACATTATTAGAGCAGATGACAGTTCAATCTAGGGGAAAATGTCATTTGAAAAGCTTTAGGTGTATTATCCATTTAAATATAATAGATGGATATACACATAGCATGAATATATACAAACTTTATATTGTCTTTATTTACAATGAAATTATTTAAAGCAATTTTGTGGTGACATTAAAATGTTTTAAAATGACTATATGACAGAAATGTCATGTCATTTTATATATCAGAAAAAATAGTCATTTGACACAGCATGAAACAAAGTTTTATTTCTGGATATACTATATCACAATCACTATTACTATCCTCCCATTGATCATCTATTTGCTCGAGCGGGCACCAGTAATATCTCCATATGTCCTGTCACATGCTAGTAGAGCCCAAGGACTTCTGCTCGCTCCAGAAACATAAAGAGCCTCAAACCATTATATTAGGTCATGGAAATGAACTAGTATAATTTTTACTGGTATTTGGCATATCAAATACAACACAGGCAGCTTGCAAATCAATGAATAATGGGATTCTAGTGATCAAGTGATATATATTTAAACATGCCCAAAACATTAACAGTAATAGACCTCATCCCATGACCTGATGGAATAGTTTGAGGCTTTTCATGTTCCTGCAGTGAGCAGAGGCCCTTGGCTATCCTAGCACATGACTAGGACAAATAGAGATATTACTGGCATCCACTCGAGCAAATCTATGAACACAGGAAGAAAAGTAATACAAGTGAAACATAGATAGCTGGTTTGAGGCAAAATACCAGCTAGAAAAATTTGTATTTTCTAAAATTGGTTCAGAATCTATCTCTCTATCAATGAACTTTAACAATAGTAGCTATTTTAGTATCCTACATGTTCATTATAAAATTGCTGAATATTAAATATTTATTTCTCCTATATACAGTAATGTATTAAACTAATTTGTAGATTATTGATCACTTGATCACTTGCTCACTTGATATCCTGTTATATCGATTTGCTCAAATGGGCGCCAATAATGTTTCCATTTGACCCTATCACGTTCCAGTGTAGCCCAATGGCAACTGTCTGTTTCAGGGATATTATGAGCTTCAAACTGTTTGTTTAGGGTCCTGATAAGGAAGTCTGACCATATTGCAGGTGGGCAGCCATACAATCTTTTGGTGTTTCGTGGGATCCAATTGGTAATGGCTCTAGTCCAACGGTCGTCTCCAGATCTCATTGTAAAGGCCAGTCCATCTGATTTGGCAGATGAGACAGCGCTCCTTGACTTTTTAGAATACCGACGGAGGTCGGAACTCCGGATTCCCTCTCTCACTTGAGTGAGGCGTGATATTCCAACCATGGCTCTTTTGATTCCTCTTTGGGAGACCCGAATGGTATTCTCATCCTGTTTTCGTAAGACCCAGGTCTCTGAGGCGTATGTCAATGCAGGGAGAACGGTGGAGTCAAAGAGGTGTGCCCGTAGCTAGAGGTTCTTTGTTCTTTTCACTATTGTTTCAATGTTTTTGAAGACAGTCCATGCTGCTCTTTTCCTCCCTGCGCAACTCAGGTTTCAGGTCATTCATCATATTGACTTCTTGACCTAAGTACACATAGCTGTTCCATTCAGTGATGTTTGCTCCATTGAGAGTGATTGGGGCCTCTGGATCTAGTTCATTTCTCATGAACATAGTTTTGTTGAGATTCAGCTGTAGACCTATCCTTCCACATTCTCGGTCAAAGTCTGCCAGCATTTGTGCCGCTTGGCAGATATTTGGTGTTATTAGAACGATGTCATCAGTGCAGCGTAGGTGGTGTAGTTGCCAGCCGTCTATGTCTATCTTCACTCCCATTTTTTCCCATTCTAATTGTCGCTTGATGATTTCAAGGGTGGCACTGAAGAGTTTCAGTGAAATGGTATCACCCTGTGGAGCCCCTCTTTTGGCGTCGATGATCACTTCTTTGTAGAATGGTGAGATCCTAGTGGTGAAACCGTGATATAGTTCACGAAGAATCTTTATGTATTGGATTTGAACGCCCTGTTTGACTAGAGCTTCTATGACCGCTTCAGTCTCCACAGAATCAAAGGCTTTCTTTAAATCAATGAACATGAGACAGAGTGGCATCCTGAATTCTCTATAGACTTCAATGAGTTTAGTTATCGTGTGGGTATGGTTGATTGTGCTGAATCCTTTTCTGAAGCCAGTCTGCTTGCATGGTTGTTCTTCTTTATAGTATTGCGATTTATTTAAAATGTAAGCAATAAAAAGTCTTGAGTACAAAGAATTCTTCATACTTTTTTGATTTAACCTAATTAAAATATAATGTCCCTATAATATCTATAATACAGAAAAAAAACTAGTAAGATTTCCTTTCATTTATCTCTATGCCTTTATTTCAAATAAAGTTTTTAACATTGGATTCCATATAATATATAACGTTTAATGATAACTAAATAACTAATTGGAAAATATTATTTTGACTTTCAAGATATTTGTCACATTTTTCTCACTATTTGCAATAGAATATAAAATACAAGATATGAAATACATCTTAAACCATACTTTTAAGGTCATGCAATATAACAAAATTTTAAATATAAAGGCATGATTTCAAGATATAAATATTTTGGAATCTCACGCAGATAATGCTTCTTAAATGACTATATAATTGATGGAAAGAATTTCTACGTTGAGTGTCAATCTTAGAGCACCTGGATAATAGATTTCATGCCTTGTTAATCTTCTTAATAGAATATATATTTAGTTCCTTTCATTTATAAAGAAATGATATTTCATTTCAGGTTATCAGTTTAGAGAAATTGTATTTTCAGTATGATCAAATACATCATCTATCAAGAATAATCAATCCATACAAGCCATGAAATTGGAATAAATCAGTATTCTGAAGTAGAAAAACAATTATGTTTTTGCATATTGCTAATTCTTACATTTGCAACGTAGAAAGATATTTATTCTGGGACAGTCTATATATTTTAGTGAACTTCATCTCTCTTCACCTTCCCAAAACATCTGTAGCTATGGTCAATGTGTCTAATTAATTTATTGAGAGAACTATTTTGACTCCGTTAAAAGAAACCTAATAAAGCAGACTTTCTTAAATGCATAATCTAGGTTTATGTGATAAATGCATTTTGAATGAAGCATCAGTAAAACATATAATATAAATGGAAGCATTTCTTTATTTAGTCATATATTCACAGACTTTAAGGGCAAGTTAATATGGTAAATCATAATTCAGTGTATCATATATGAGAATAAATAATCCCACCATAGTCCCATAGTCAATGAATATTAAAGCTCATGCCAATGTACCTTCTGAAAGAGGGATATGTGTTTAAGGCTTTTACTTTATGCTAAAACAATTATTTTAAACTAAGAAAAGTCAGATTATAAAAGGGTGTAAATATGTTGAATTGTTTTTAAAATAATAATTTCATTTTGGAAAATGATGCTTAATTAGATATAAAACAATTTGCTAGTTTTCCTCATAAATGGCAAATGTGATTCAAGTCTCAAAATGATTTTGATTATTAAGAGAATTACATATATGCAAAATCTTAGTGATAATTAGGATTTTCACGTAAGAAAGGAACTGAAAATTCTGTTTTTTTTCTGTTTGTTTGTTTTTGCTTTTTGGCATACCAGGCAATTCTCAGGATTTACTCTTGGCTCTGCATTCAGGAGTTACTCCTGGCGGTGCTTGGGGAAACCATGTAGTATGCCAGGAATCAAACCCTGGTCGGCCGCATGCAAGGCAAAAGCCCTACCTGCTGTGCTATCACTCCAGCCTTGGAACTGAAAATTCTGAACAGAGTAGTTATATTAAGAACTCGCAGTTCCCTTCCTAAATATCCTCTACTATTTTTTACAAATAAGGCTAGAAATTCTAACACTGTTGAGGACCAAAGGCAAACTTAATTTTATCTCTTTGTCAACAATATTCTCTAGATTTAAGTAAAACATTTCAGCTAATATTATTTTATTGTAGCCACTTTGTCTCCTTAAAAAATATTACCAACATTTAGGATGACTGTGGCTCATGATCCAATAATTTTTATTTGAGTAGGGAGGAGAGATATTAATTGTGGGTAAGGCACTTGCCTCGCCTGTGACTAACCTAGAATCAATTCTGGTACCCAATAATGTACTGGGAGCCCACTAGGAGTTATCCCTAAACTCAGAGCTATTACTAAGCACTGAGTACTACCATGTGTGAACCACACCCACCCAATTTTTTATTTTCTGTGATATATGGAGCTTTCAGAAATCAAAGTTCTTCATAAAATAGGCAATTTTTAAAACAAAAATACAAATAGGATTACTCTTAGGTAAGGCTAATTAGTAACTAAACTTTTTGTGAAGTTCTCATAATTTCAATGTTTATCTTGCATACAAGTTTATACTTCATAGATTTCTTTTAAATGATCTCTGTAGAAAATAGGGAATTTTGATCAGAAGTTCTTTTTGAAAAGGAGTTTTCTTGAAGTCATTTCAGAATTCCATAATTTGTATTTTTTCTTGACTTGCTATGTCAGGCTTTCTTTAGTATTGTTTCTCAGATGATGAGAACTTGGCATATTTCTTTCTGAATTTAACTTATTTAGAGGTAAGTTCTTCAAAGTTCCTATTTCAAAGAGTGACGTCAATTCATTGCATGGAGCTGCTTGAACAGCCAGGAGAAGCAAGATGGTTGACTTGTTACTGCCTTAACTTTGATTTACCAAAATAGAAGTTATGATTCTATAGGAAATTCACACTTACACTTTATTCATAATTAATATAGCTATTTTTATTATATTTAGAAAAAGCCTAAACTTGGTTGCACTATTATTCCTTTTGCCTGAAATCCACAAAGTAACTCTAGAAATACAAGCAATAATTTTTCCCACCAATATCTACTGAACTCTAACAAATTGCCTTGAAAAACTGGTATTCAATATACTTGTTTCAATTTATTGTTCCTTTCAGTTAAGCAATGTTTGCAAAAACCATTCCCTTTAATTCTTTGAGATCAAAAGAAAATTGTGCCTCCACAGGTTTCTTAGGAGCAATGAGCTTCTCTAGTCAAAGCATGATTTGCGTCTGAGCCCACCTTCCCAGTGGTGCTGGGAAGATTTTTTTTTTTCATTTTCATGTCCAGAAAGATGCATTCACTTTACCCTTCTGAAGTCAGAGGATGAAATCATAGTCAATATATCTTAGCACATGAACTATTAAGTACATTTTTCTTTGTCTATAGAAATCAATGGAACGCACAAAAATGCTGCTTGTTCTCTCCTCTTAGGGAAAAGAAAAAAAGTAGAGTAACAGGCTTAAAAGAAAAGCAAAGCAAATTCAAAAATACTTTCATTTGGATCAATTTGTTTCTCGCTACCAGCAATGTAAGTAGCATTTATTTGTGTTAACTAAAATTGTATGAGGCTATAAACTAGGGAAGGTATGGGCATTAGAGTCTAGCAGAAAAAAAAATCTTTTTATCTTAGAAAATCCATCACATTGTTCTCAGTAAAACATTATACTATATAATTTGGGAACTGTTGTGCCCTCAAGGAAAAGGTAGGAGACCTAAACTCTCTTTCCTGAGCAAGGGAAACACATAATACACATATCAGATTATCATGCTACACTCATTGACCTAATTTAGTTTTGACTTTCATTTACATGATTATTGTTCATGCATATTATTTTTTACTAGTAACTGTAATCTGATATTATGCTATTTATTTGTCATTCTGTTCAAATTATTCTAGCTTTGGCCTCTGGAACTATTTTAGTTTCCCCTATCCTCTGGTATAATTTTATGTCTGGGTTAGTGGTTCCTTACTTTTTGATACAAGATGCTTCAGAGTTATTGTATACTGCACAAGAATTAAAGTGTATTTTTACTTTTTAAAATGCATTTTTTAAAACTCTGTCCTCAGTTATGTCAGAAGTTCCTGTTAATCTTAAAGAGCACATACATTTTTCTTATTATGAAGGTCTCAGAAATTCTAATGAAATCTAAGATCGTCTTATTATATCTAATAATCCTTACAGTTTGAATGCCTGTTTCCTCATGAAAACCTTTTTTCAGAGAATCACTTGTATCACTTTTATCACTTGTCTTCTCGTTGTTCATGGATTTGCCTAGGCGAGCACCAGTAAAATCTCCATACGACCTCTCGCATGATAGTGTAGCCAAGAGCATCTGCTTGCTCCAGGAACATGAAGAGCCTCAAACCATTCCATCAGGTCATGGGATAAGGTCTATTGTTGTTACTGGTATTTGGCATATCAAATAGAACATGGGTAGCTTGCCAGGCTCTGCTGTGTGGGTGGGATATTCTTGTAGTTTCCTCTCATCTCATGCATTTATTGATGAACTGTGAGGCCCCCAAAGCGGCCCAAGAGCCGGGTTTGTGATCAGCTTTTCTGCTGGGTGGAGCTCTGACAAGCTGGGAAGTCCAGATGTGGAAAATGGTGGCCCTCATGGCGTGGGGGTTCCTCTGGCTCCTTGCCAGGCTCTGCTGGGATAGCAGGCCAGGGCTAGAATGCACATGCCCTCCCAAGTGCCTCATGATCAGCTGGGCACAGGGAGAGCTGGCAGCAGCTCTGCCCCATTTATGTGAGTCTCTGGATCAGGCATACCTGGCTGGGCTTGAAAAAGACTGCAGTAGGGTAGGACTCTGATGAGCTGGGAAGTGATCATCTGGGGTGTTCGGATGTGGAAAATGGCAGCCCTCATGGTGTGGGGGGTTCCTCTGGCTACTTAGACTCTGCTGATACTTTCAGTATATCAGAAAGAAAAAAATTCACTGTATCACTGTATCACTGTCTTCCCGTTCATCATCAATTTGCTCAAGCGGGCACCAGTAACATCTCAATATGACTTGTCTCATGCAAGTAGAGCCCAAGGGAACGTGCTTGCTCCAGGAACATAAAGAGCCTCAAACCATTCCATCAGGTCGTGGGAATGAGGTCTATAATTGTTACTGGTATTTGGCATATCAAATACGACACGGGTAACTTGCCAGGCTCTGCCATGAGGGTAGCATACTCTTGTAGTTATCTCAAAATCCAGCATTTGACATTAAGATTTTAGTAAATGAATATTTGCAAATTATGATATCTTAACAGGAGTAGATATGTTGCAATAAAACAAATTAAACTATAGGGTTTGATATCTAAATCCATCAGGAAATTATATGGAAAATTTACCTGTATCTAAAATAAATAGTTATAAAAAGAAAATCTCCTTAGAAAAAGTACACAGCTACGTCTAAAGTTTCTTCTGATCACTGTTACTATCTTCGTTATCATCACTTGTATCACTTGTCTTCCCGTTGTTCATTGATTTGCTCGAGTGGTGACCAGTAAAGTCTCCATTTGATATGAATGAGGTCAATTTTGTTCTGCAAGGGCTCTGGGTTCATTCCAGGGGTCCTAGTATTTTTCTATGTCAGACCATCAACCATACACCATCCAGGGTCCATGGGGCATAGTTCTGGGTGTGGACAAACCTGTCTCCTGTTTGCCACCTGTCAATGCAGCCAGGCACCACTGTGACACCTCCAACACTTCTTGGGGCAGAGTGTTATCATACTGAGAAATTTTATTTGTTGAAATCAGGAGTAAGATGGACGGATAGTACAAGAAGAGCCATTCAGTTAATTTTCTGAGACGTCAAGTAGAAAGATTACAGAAAGGTAATGTCATAGTAAAGATAATTAGTGATTTACTGAATTACAAACAATAAAAGGGGGATCTCCTTCATTTCTGTATCTGTCATGTGGATAATGATACTATTATTTACAAATACAAACCAATATCAAGCTCAACATTGTACTAATTAAAAATAACAAATTATCAAAATGTTATGTGCATAGGGACCAAATTACAAATGAGAGGAAAGATCGCAAAATATATTACAGTGTATTAATTTAAATTTGGAGGAAATAACTTCTATTTAATTTATATTCTTCGTTTGGACATAGAGGAAAGGATAGTCTATCCGAATTAAGTATTCATTACTTAATATAATGAGACACAGAGCTGCTTCCTCTCCCTGTGCCCAGCTGATCATGAGGCACCCAGGAGGGAAGGTGGGTTCTAACCCTTACCCGCCATCCCAGCAGAGTCTTGAAAGAAGCCAGAGGTACCCCCGCATCATGAGTGCCACCATTTTCAAATCCGGACTCCACAGCTTGTCAGAGCTCCACTAGCAGAAGAGCTGATCACAGCCCTGCTCATCAGAGTCTCACCCTACAGCCGTCTATTTCAAGCCCAGGTATACCTGATCCAGAGACTCAGAGACATGGAGTAGAGCTGCTTCCAGCTCTCCCTGTGCCGAGTTGATCATGAGGTGCCCAGGAGGGAAGGCATGTTCTAGCCCTGGCTCGCCATCCCAGTAGAACCTCGCAAGAAGCCAAAGGAACCCCCACACTTTGAGGGCTACTATTTTCAACATCTGGACTCCACAGCTAGTCATATCTCTACTTAGAAGAAAAGCTAATCTTTCCCCATTTTGTGTGGCCGCCTTGCAGTCACACGGTTCATCAATAAATACAGAGATGAGAGGTAACTACAAAGAGTATCGCACCCACACAGTAGAGATTGGCAAGCTACCCATGTCGTATTTGCTATGCCAAATACCAATAACAATTATAGACCTCATTCCCATGACCTGAAGGAATGGTTTGAGGCTTTTCATGTTCCTGGAGCGAGCAATTGCCTTTGGACTACACTAGCATTTGACAGGACGTGTGGAGATGTTACTGGTGCCCGCTCAGGCAAATCCATGAACAACGGGAAGACAAGTGATACAAGTGATACTTAATCTGTTGTATAATTTTTCCTCATAGAGTACTTAGCTTCTCTCATAGAATCTACCATGTTTGTGTAATTTGTTACAGGTTATCATATGTATCCTCAACTAAACTCTATCATATGGTCCCAAAAAGTGTGATGAAATTTATCCTGCGGCATCCAATTATAGTGGATTTATAAGGTAAGTGAATGAATATAACATGGTGAGTGCAAAGAGAATTTATAATAAGAAACATATGGGTACAAAAGGAGAATATATTTCAGTACAACTAGTATTCACAAATTGCCTATTTCCTTAGAGGTTTTCCAGACTGCTATCATAAATAATATTCCCTCAAGGTCTAATGTTGTTGCCTCTGTGATCACTTATTTTAGTTTATTTTTTATTTACTTATTTTAGTTTATAAGCAAAACAAACCAGGTAGAATGCGTAAATGAATTAAACATTACAATTACCTGGCATTTCCTTTGTGAGAATATAATTTTGCACCCTCCACCCAAATGCCACCATATAATTTTGCTCTTGTAACCTTCCTACTATTCTTGTACTCTATTACCTCATTATTGAGTATCAATCATCAGAATCAGATATTTGGATTTGTATGAATTGATTTTATAATTCTGATCCATTTCATGTCTGTTAGCCAGTTTCTAATCTGTATTACTTCCGATTTTAGTACTAGATTCTCCCTTAAAAACATGACTTCTAATCACTCCTTTTGACTTGAATTTTGTGGGGCTCTGCAATCATGTTTTACAGGTCTACCAATGATACTCAAAGTCACCCTGGGTATTATCTAGATTACCTAAATTTATCTGTAAGCCAATGTGTGAACCAGCACAAAGAGATTCATTGTCCATGAATAAAAGATGCAATATTGATCAGCTTAACCTAGCAAACACATCATTGTCTTTGACAAATAGTTTTTGAATAAATAAATATTCTTTCCGTTTAAGGTAATGCTCATTATTTATTTCTATCCTTCAGTTTGATAACACAGACTATTGTTTATTTATTTGTAGATGTGTTATAATGACAAGTTTTGATTTAAAGTGGAGTCAAACCATATGAGCTTTTCATTTTCCAATTTTTATGCAAAGTTATTTACAATTCTGTTTATTATTAATTTTCATGCATAAAGTTCAACACCACACTTCTGCAGTGTGATAGTGTCCTTCTACCAATACCACAAGATACCTTTTCAACAGTAACCCCCCCCTTTGTAAATTCAGTTCTAAAGGTCAACATTCAGGCTCTATTGCCATTGCCATTTGTTATCCATTTGTTATTCCTTTACTACTTTTATTCTATTCCACAGATTAAATAAATCATTTTCTATTTGTACCTATTCATATTAACTTCATTCAGTATTTTATATATGTGTGTTTATATGTATATGTCACTACTGAAACTTTTATGAAGGGATAAAGCTACCTGCATTACTCACTCAAATTAAGATGGGAGGTTTCTCTTGGTAAAACACCAAACTATACTATTAAGCTATAGTAATTAAAACAGCATGATATTGGGATAAGTTCAGATTCTTAGAGCAATGGAATTGAGAACTGAGAGCGAAGGAACTTATACTTAGGTATATGGACAGTTAATCTTTGATAAAAGAGCAAAAACTATGGAGTGGAACAGGGAACTCCAGCAAATGGCATTCAGGAAACTAGTTGGTAGATTGGAAAAATCTGTACTCAGAAGCATTTGTAACACTGTGAACAAAAGTCAAATAAAAATGAATAAAGACCTTGACATTAGACCTGAATCCATAATTATATTGAGCAAAACAGGTACAACACTTCATGACATTGAATCAAAAGACATCTTAGCAGATTTAATGCCATTAGCCTAATAGACTGAAAGATAATGTAACCACATCCAAATTTTAATCTGATCCCATCTCCTAACAGAACCCTCCCACTTCCTGTTATTGCTCTAATCAACTACCTGCTCATATGAAATTCCTTTCAGAAACATTCTGGGATTATAATTCTCTGAGAATGTTCCTTGATTCCTAATTTCTTCTAACATTTTATCTTTTAAGCGGGCCTTTACTGGTTACTCTATTTAAGGGAGTATGCAATGATTCTGTCACCATTGTGCCAAAATGAAATTATTTTTTAATATAGTAGATAATATATGTAGACAATTATATATGTTTGTTTGATTTGTTTATTCTTATCATATGGAATTGTGAAATTTAATTTTGAGTAGGAATTTTATTTTGCTGACTGGGATACTTCCTGCCCTGGTTGAGACTAACATTTACCTACTTTACATTCCTTATTGATGTAACAGTTAAGCATTTTCCCTGAATATTTAAAACTTTATGAGGTAGTCAAATATTTTTAAAGTACAGTAGAAGATTGATACAAATTTAGACAAAGAAGTTTACGTACAAAGAGTGTCCTTATTACCATTAATATAGCCACATTTTTTCACTTCTTTCTGTATTTGCCTTTCTAAATTTAATGACTGAATATTGAGTGTGTTCACTTAAGTTTAATGTTTAACCAGGATGTAGAACACAAATACCAGTATAACTGAGAACCTGATATATGGATAGTTTGTTGATGGCGCAAAATAAACATAACAAATTGTTAAAATTCAGTATGGAAAATATGTGGAATCAATGCAAATATTAATTGCATGTGGAAAATAAGTATTTTATTTTATTTTATTTTATTTTATTTTTTGCTTTTTGGGTCACACCCGGCAATGCTCAGGGGTTACTCCTGGCTCTTCACTCAGGAATTACTCCTGGCGGTGCTCAGGGGACCATATGAGATGCCGGAGATCGAACCGGGGGCCAGCACAGGCCGGCTGACGTGCAAGGCAAACGCCCTACCCACTGGGCTATCGCTCCGGCCCCAATAAGTATTTCAATGTAAGGGATCAGATCAATTTCATGTTTTTATGTTTTTAGTGGTTATTTGGAAAGTTTAAATAGCACATGTGCTTATATGAATCTATCCCCATCGCACACCATGGATGAGTCATGAATTGCCCGTATTACTAGTTTTCTCTTTCTTTTGTGTTTGTGAATTAGCTTTTAGATCACTGTATCACTCTATCACGTCTTCCCGTTCATCATCGATTTGCTCCATGATGTAGCTTTTAGATACTCTTTTTAAAGTCTGTGTATATGAAGATGCCATGTATGTTTTAAGTCCTGGTAGGAAATATAGGTCACATTATTGCATTCCATTATTTGTATTAAATATTACTAATATATTAAGTGTGGAACATCATTTTTACCATACACATTTAATAAATGGTTTAAAAATTACTACAGTGAACCGACTGAAATTCTCATGGGATAAAATAGTTATATCACTTGTATCACTTGTCATCTTAGCACTTGTCATTGTGATTTGCTTTAGTGGGCACCAGTAACACATCCATTTGTTGTGAATGAAATCTATTGTGTTACTATTTTTGGCATATCAAATACACCACCGGTAGCTTGTCAGGCACTGCTGTGGCTCTGGATTTGTCCCAGGGGGTCCCAGTCTGCTGTCAGGCTAGAAGTATTCTCATCTCCTTCCTTTTCTCCTCCTCAGTGGATAGGGTAATTTACAACAGAACAGGTCTTTAGGCCCATTGAGTACTGGAAAAGGCAATGGGGTTCATGAAACAATCCAGAATGGGGATTAGGGTTTAGGTTGGGGTTTAGGTTTTATGGGCTAATCTGGTTTATTTCTGTTCCTGCATTGACCATCTGAATTTCCTGAACATGGTTAGTTTCTACTAATTTAATGTACAGTTCCCAAGGTTACATGCAACAGGAAGAACTGGTAGCAGCTCTGCCCCATGTGTCAGTGTCTCTAAATCACAGCCAACAGCCCCAGAGCAGTTCTTGAGCTGGTCCACCAGGCTTTCCGGAAGGGACAGAGGTGGAGAGGAGGGATCCCAGCTCCATCTCCATGGAAATCTGGTTACGGTAGCCTCCGAGACCTTCTACCTGGGCTAGAAATTGGCTTCTGTCTTGGGTGGGGCTCTGAGGAGCTGAGGAGTCTAAACATTGAAAACTGCTGCCATTTTGGTGCAGAAGTTTTCTCTGGCTTCTTCTGATGCTATATTGGGGTGGCAGGCCAGGGCCAGAACCTGCGCTCCCTTCTAGACAGCTCATGATCAAGCCAAGCATCGGAAGAGTCAGTAGCAACTCTGCCCTTTGTTTCAGTGTCTATGGATCACAGTTGACATCCTCGGAGCAGTTCATGGGCAGATCCCATGAATAATAAGACTTAATAAGTGGACACATTGAAGAATGATTATCATAAGTTAGAGATTTGCTAAACAATGAATAACCTCATAAACATAGTCTATATGGTTTTCTTTTTAGTGTTAGAATTATTGAAGTACTAGTTTCATTACTTGGGGATGGTTTTTAGCAGTGCTTAAAGAAACACACAATGCCAAGGATAAAAACAGAGGTTACTGTACACAAAAAAGGTGCTCCAAACTTTTTAACTATATTCATATACCAATAGCCCTGTTATTACAATACACTAGACTACGTTTTCCTGGTTCAATACTACCTAAAATCTCAACTCCAGCATTAAAAACTTGAATGACATGTCATACTTTGAATGTCTTCTATCATTGTTTACTTTAATAATAATCATTAAGATATTTTCATATGTTTATTGGAAATATTACAGCAATAAATAATTTAAGCTTAGTAGAAAAAAAAAATTTTTTTGCTTTTTTGGGTCACACCGGCGATGCTCAGGGGTTACTCCTGTTCTGCACTCAGGAATTACTCCTGGCGGTGCTCGGGGGACCATATGGGATGCTGGGGATCAAACCCGGGCCGGCACAGGCCGGCAGTGTGCAAGGCAAACACCTACCCTCTGGGCTATCACTTCGGCCGGCCCCATTAGTAGAAAATAATTAAGGTCCTCTAGTAAATTAACTCCTAAACCCCAAAATTATAGAACAAAGCGAAGAGTTCAAGTGCGTTTTGACACTCTCAGATAAAGATACATATAAGGTCCCAAGTACTGGCATTTTTTAACAGGAAAGCAGATTGTCCTGTGCTCATGGGTTCTTGAGGATTGAATGAAAGATTTCATGCAAAACTCTGAAGAAAGAAAGTTAGTGTATTATACAGATGGTTCCAGGTCCCTCCCCAGATGTCCAGGCCTCTCTATTATCTGTTTAAGATGTCCTGGGCCTGTCCCTAATGCTGCCAGTCCAGTGCACTACTTCCTAGTTCTGTCTCATGCAACCTACTCACCTCCAGTGAATGCTGTCACTGGCCCTATCCCTGCACTGCTCTATCTTATATGCTATCCAGGAGATGACCACTACCATCAGTGTAGACCAGATTCCTTTGCTCTGCACCATTGCAGTATCTCCCAGCTATATACCCAAACAGTTCCTGTTGCCTAGTCCCAGGTTTCCTACTCTCTAGCCACAGCACTGTGAGATGTTGAGAGTCTAGGTTCAGCATTATATCCCCTCTGGGTGTCCAAACCCAGACTGTACCTGAGTTTTCCTGGGTTGAAAGCCCAGCCTGTACCTGAGTGATCTGTTGTCTGAGCCGAGCCTGTATTCTGTCCCTGATTGGCCTTAATATGCCCACCTGTTCTGAGCCCTGAGCTTGCACTTGCAGCCCTAGCTGACCTGGAGGGCCTGTGGAGAGAGAGAGAGAGTGAGAGAGAGAGAGAGAGAGATAGCAAGGGTCCCAGGGAGTCCATGTTCCAAGAGAATGGAAGAGAGAGCTCACTTATCCAGGGCTGGCAAAAGATGGAGAGGAGCCAGCCTCCCACCTCTCACTCTCTGTAAGCTTGTGCTATGGACCTTGTATATATATTCAAATCCCACTCCCCACCAGCCCCTTCTATGTCCTGATTGACTACCTATTTCAGGGGTAGAGATTTGAGGCGACCTGGAACTCTACACCTCAACCTGCGCTAACTATATCATATGGCATTTTCACTATCAGAGAAACACTGCAGTGCTATCTTTTAATGGAACCCAGCCCAGATCGTAGAATGCATTTATCAGGCTGCCTACTAAGTATTGGCATGTCATGTTAAATGAACCTTTAAAGGAAGATTAGCAATGTTTTATATTTAGATTACACCTTTCAGACAAAGGATCTCCAAATGCCTTACTCATTTTTTTAGTAAGATCACTCATCCACAACTGAAATGCATGCACGTGTGGAATCCAACATGACAACCTCTCTACACCACAACAGCATTTATGAAGGGAAATGAAAAAATGACTTTACAAGGGAGAACAGAAAAAATATGTAGGAAGACCTAATGACATCTTTGAAATTTAGCCAAATTAAGTATGATCATTCTCTTTTTTACTCAATCCTGAGTTTAGCAATATCAGGTCAAGTCCTTCCTGCATGATAGTGATTTCTGCACTCTATGTGGCCCTGATTTGCTTACCAAGTTAAGTGCAAAAAATAGTATGCAAATAAAATGCTTCCTGAGATTTTGTCTTTATTATGCTGACTATGGCCTGAACATTTCATTACAAGTCATTATTATTCCTGTCCCTTGTTCCAGAATTGACCACTGGTCTGAAATTACCCCCTTGGTGTTAATAGAGGGCCTGTCAGAGCAACACTAGGTTTCCTAGCAGCCATCCAAAGAGGTACATTTTAGAGGCAAACCTACTTTGTAAATAACCCTCACTCTGTCCAAAAGACACAAATACCAACCAGTACAGAGTCATATTAAACAACCTGTTTGCACAGTAAACTTCCCTCCTGCTGTAAAAAAAGGTTATACATTACTCACTATAATTTTGGATTTCTTTTTTCCTTCTTTTTCTTTCTCATAGAAAAAAATACAAATTTTTATTAAGGCCAAGAGAATAGAGAGTTCAATTTTTGATCAGCATTGCTGATTGCAGAATAGAAACTGCATTAAGGTCATTTAATAGATTGATTTTACTATTTTCTCAACACTAAGAACTCTAGGAAAGCTAAGCCCTACCTTTTAAAAGCTGGGGAAAAATCATGAAATGCTCTGTCGAAGTATTCAGTTGAAAAGCACAGTGGAAATGTCCTTCTTTCAAATGTTTGCTTTTAGCATTCCTTAAAAATGTTTTAAACACATGCCAAGTCTACTTTCAATGAATGAGTTTATCATAAAAAGAAAAGTATAACAGCTAAGCAAAAACATTTAACCCTAATATATAGAGAAAACATAGCTGCATGTATATATATACATGTATATATACATAGCTGCATGTGTATATATAAACATATATATGTTCTATATATAAACATAGCTTATATATAAGCTATATATACATATATATGCTATGTTTACATATATGTATGTATATACATATAAACATAGCTGCATGTATATACATGTATATATATATGCACTTTAACAATGACAGTTGCTTCACTTATGGATAATACTCATTTGGGGGTTTTGATTTGTTTTGATCTATTTCAACTTAAAAGTTACAATTTAAAAAAATACATTTATATTTATCTCAAATTACAAAAATAAAGCAATTAGGAACAAAGAAATAGTTAAGTATGTAAGACCCTTGCTTTGCACGTTGGTAACCTGGTGTGAATCTCCAACACTAGATATAGTGCTCAGACACTACCAGATGCTCCCTGTCCCACACCTCACATATCTAATTTTGAACAAAAAAATTCATACTCTAGGCAATAGGAGCTCTTTAATAAAATATGTGATCTCATAAAGTACTTTGAAAAGTTGTACATTAATAAATAGCATAGCATAAATTTAATTTACTTTGCCTCA
Organism: Cryptotis parvus; assembly: GCA_021461705.1. Taxonomy (NCBI): domain Eukaryota; kingdom Metazoa; phylum Chordata; class Mammalia; order Eulipotyphla; family Soricidae; genus Cryptotis; species Cryptotis parvus. The sequence goes on from JAJIBD010022401.1 coordinate 65,824, forward strand.
TCCATTTACTAATTGTTATTATTAAGTTTTCAGTGGACACATTTACTGTGATGTCTGTATGTCACAGAGTAATTATTGTGTTTATACGTATGGTTACATAGAGTATATTTGGGAGTATCACACTGAGTTCAATGTTGTACTCATATATTTGGTTGTGGCTTGAGTATAGGGTTATTGCACACTCATTATTGGTACTGGCACATATTTTGTTGCACTATGTTAAAGGTCACACTTGTTGTGATTCATTTAAGTGAAGAAGGGGTTGACTTCAAAACCTTACATGTGCAGGACCTTACATATACTGTTGAGCCAAATATTTTGGTTTATAATGAACATTTTTTATTTTTTTGTTTAATTTGGTTTGTACCGCACATGATGAATCTCAGGGATAACTTTTAGTTCTGTTATCATAAATCCTTCCGGATAGAATTTGAGACACCATATGCAATGCTGGTAATTGAACCTGGATTGCATACATGCAAAGCAAGTTTTCTTCTCTATATTAAATCTTTTGTTCCCATAACAATATTTTATGTGTAAACAGTGAATATTTCAGAGCTTGTTATTTGTGCTTATTTGTTTTTTCAGTTATCTATTTTATAAAACTAACATTTTCACATTATTACTGATTCCTTTAAGGGGGTGAAGATATGCTAGGAGTGTCCTAAGGTTAAACAGGGAATCGCAAATGACATGCTTATAATTTTCTTCAGAAAACTGCACAAAGATGTCTGTACCAATGGTGGTTATATTTATGATAAAGAAACTTCGATTCAAATAAGTATCCATACTTTGATTTATATAATGAATAACAAAGAGCTATAAACCTCCATACTCTCTCACATCTAGGTTCTGGATGCAAGTTAGGTTTAATCATTTCTGCCCAGTTGCATGAGATTTGAAAAGTAGTAGCGAAACAGGACATGTCTGATTACTTTGCCTTTTGCTGTTTGCAAGCAGAATGATTTTTTTTTCTGCAGCACTAGTCCAGCCTATATTGACTTGCTTACTGAAATCTAAACTGCAGTATAACAATGGAAGTTTTCAAACATTTGAAATGATAGTCCTTCCTTTCTGTGACCTATCTGATGCAGTGATGACTTCTTGATTCCCTATCTCTGGCCTTGAAGTATGAATGCATGTTTGAGTTGTAGTATGGGGTTGGGGCATTTCTGTAATAAACCAGACTGAAATATGCTACTCTATACCTTAAAGAATTTTAAAAGCAACTACTATACTGCATTATATATAATATAATAGTATATAATATATATTATATATACTGTTATATATAATATAATAGTATATGTATTATATACTGTTATATATAATATAATATGCTGTTATATATATAAAATGTGTTAAGAGTTTGGGACATTTCTGTAATAAGTCAGACTAAAATATGCTACTCAATACCTCAAAAAATTTTGCAAGCATCTATTCTACTGTTGTGTATGTATATATATATATATATATATTCAGTTTAAATAACGATATGGCATTTTTAAACTCTGCTACTGATATATGGTCTATAGAGAAATCAGTTCTAAAGGACTGCCATGAAGTAGGCATCACTTAAAGTAACATCAGCTTGTAGAAATGCATGTTATTTCTCAAATAAAAACTATATTCAATATTAAACTACTTGACATTTTATAAAAAATATGTCCACTCAAGTACAGTGCAATGTTGCTTGAAGATCACCAACATTATATTTGGGAGTGGATGGAAGACCAGATGGTGAAGGGTATACAACTTAGAGACTTTTACTTGTAAGGCATTTATTTTACCTCTTATGCTGTATTGTTATTTCCTATCCAGATTGAGCTATAAAATGGCATATTTTCAAGATATGGCAGAGCCAAGATTGAATCTGGCCAGAGTCAGGATCAGTTCTGTAGTAAAACTCATTATAAAAAGTACCACAAGGAACGTATTTTTAATCATAGATAAGATAAATAATGTGAAGTGTGGGATACATTTGACTGGGTTATATCAAATATCTATGTTCTGTCAGATAAAAATTACATTTCTTGAGAAAAAGGCAGATGAGTAGAATAGTTATAGGAATATTTATTATTCACAAAAATATCTTATTTGACACAGTCATTAGGAACATATTATTACGGTAAAATTTACTTGAAAATATGTCCCAGTTAAGAGGTAGAAAGTTATTGTTTTATAAAAATATTTATATATATTCATATATATTAAGTAAAGCATAAATAATGTGGTGTATTTCACTCATTTTAATATTAGATTTCATAAATCAGTATCAGTTGTATGAACAAAAGCAAAACTAAGATCACTTATGAATGAAACAAATAATTGCTGAAGGGAATTTTATATTTCAATAAGAGATTTGGAATGAGAAAAATAATATCAAGCAATTTTAATCATTTGTGAAGTATAAAGAAAGAAGGAAGGAAATAAATAAATAATAGACTCTATAATAGACTCACAGACATGGGGCAGAGCTGCTACTGGCTCTTCCTGTACCCAGCCACTCACGAGGTGCCCAGGAGGGATGGCGGGTTCTAGCCAGGGCCCACCACCCCAGCAGAGCCTTGCAACAAGCCAGACGACCCCCCACTCCATGAGGGCCTCCAATTTCCACATCCGGACTTCCCTCTCGTCAGAACTCCACCCAGCAGACCAGTCTATAACAGCTCAGCTCATTGATATCCACCCTGCAGCAGTCTTTTTTTAAATCCGGCTCAGGTATACTGATCCAGAGACTCACAGACATGGGGCAAAGCTGGTACTGGCTCTCCCTGTGCCCAGACGCTCACAAGGTGCCCAGGAGGGATGGCTGGTTCTAGCCCTGGCCCGCCACCCCAGCAGAGCCTTGCAACAAATCATATGACCCCCACCCCACTCCGTGAGGGCCTCCATTTTCCACATCTGGACTTCCCTCTCATCAGAACTACACCCAGCAGACCAGCCTATCACAGCCCGGCTCGCACAACTGCAAGGCCATGCAGTTCATCATAAATGCTGGATTTCGATATGAGTACAAGACTATGCTACCTGCATGGCAGAGCCTGGCAAGCTAACCATGTCGTATTTGATATGCCAAATACCAGTAACAATTATAGACCTCCGTGACCTGATGGAATGGTTTGAGGCTCTTTATGTTCCTGGAGCAAGCAGGTGCCCTTGGGCTCTACTAGCATGAGACAGGACATATGGAGATGTTACTGGTCCCCGCTCGAGCAAATCGATGATAAACGGGGAAGACAGTGGTACAGTGATACAGTGACAGTGAATTTTATATGCCAGATATTTTTTTCTGGAATTTGGATACAGAAAGAGTACCAATGAGTTACAGTGTTGAGGGAGAAATGGGCACAAGCATAATATGAAATGTGCATACACTTATAAAAATACATTGAGCACTCTGAAGTGAAGTCTTAAATAGGGAATACCTATTTGAAAGTGCATTTGGTGTATAGGACTTCTTAAAGATAGTCACAAAATTGAAAAATCAATTAATTCATCAATTTACAATAGTATAATAATAATGTTTTACATATGCAGTATTGCTACACTTTGCCACCACCATAATGCAAATATCACTCCACTACAGTCCCTGGGTCCTTCCTTATCTATGCTCAAGAAGATTCATTTCTATAGGCATAATCTCAGGGTCTGTTATAATTGGCCATTATTTATTTATTTCCTTCCTTCTTTCTTTATACTTCACAAATGATTAATATTACTTGATATTATTTTTCTAATTCCAAATCTCTTCACTTAGTGGAATACCAGCCAGTTCCATTCAAGTTAAAGTAGATAGAAAATTTTCATCTTTTCTTATAACTGAGTTGCATTATATATATAGGCACACATATATGTGTATATGCATTTACATTACGATTTCATTATCCATTCATCTGTTGTGAAAAATTTGGATTATTTCCAGATTTGGGGTATTGTAAATAGCATTGCAATCAACAGAGGTGTTATTTATTCAAATACTTTTTTCAATTAAATTTGTTGTGTTCCTGGGATAGATGCCAAGAAGAGGAATCCTTGGACCATATATAGTTTTATTTTTGTATTTTGAGAAGATGCCATACTTTTTCGATAGGGGCTGAATCAGCCGATGTTCCCCCCCCACAGTGATAGAAGGTTCTTTTTGCACCATATCTTTATCAGTCCTGGCTGGTTGATTGTTTTATGAAATGGGAGGACTCCATTTCAAGAAGTGCTAATACTCCTGGGGTCTACACCACAGTCTCTCAGTTCAATGTAAGAGTTGCCTAGGTCTTCAGTGTTATACTCTACCATCATGAAGAATATTTATGTGCTAATCACTATGTGTTCCCAGGGTGCTTTCTTTACAGGATGCATGAGTTTTATTCTTAAAACTCTTTTCTATGTGTGCCATGCAGGCTTTGTTTTAAAGACATAACATTGATCTCAAGTGACTTCCTTTTCCACCATCTGGCATTTCCCTCTATAAATGGTATTCTATAACCTTTATTTCCTGTTGAAGAAGAAAGGTTTTTGCAGAGACTCTATGTAATGCACAGTAATCCAATGAGTATGTGCCAGGCATTTGAGAATGGCTCAATCTGGTGCCTGGAAAAGCAAACATAAAAGCTAAGAGATCACCAAGGTTGATGCTTTCTTCCCATTTCATGACCTGAATAGAGCCCTAAACACAGCACAGGAACTGTGCTAATCGACTTTCTCACACATTATACACATTATGCTTACAGCTACCTGGTTCATTCTGGAAGCATTTCCTAATCAAGAACCAATAAGGTTTTTTTTCTTTCTTTAGTCAAAAACATTGATATCCTTTAGATATGGTCATTCTGTATTTCTAATAAGTCCGAACAATTTTAAACAAGATTATTCTATCATAATTATGCTTTTCATGATGAGAGTTTGGTTAGGTAAATTCATATTTTTAATAAAATATTGTTATTACAGAAATATCCTTAGAATTTGATGAGAGTATGTTCAGATAACATTCTTACTTATTATGAATTTTCTTGATAATGGAATTGTCTTCTTAACATTAAATATGTACTTATAAAAGTATAAATGTACGAAATACTTCAATTTTGTTTTAAACCCTATTTTAATGTGCCAGGAGTAGACATTTAATTTTGAATAAATTTGTCTGAAGTGATAATCATACTATCTAACAATAAGAATAGCTAATATAGAAGTAACAGACTTTGGATGACATATTTCCATGCAAATAATTCCCAAAAAGGCCATGTTGCCATACTAGTATCTAACCATATAGACTTCAGGCTGGAAAAGGTTAGGAGGGACAGAGAAGTCAATTTCTTAATAATTAAGTGATATGCCAGATACCAGTAACAATTATAGACCTCATTCCCATGACCTGATGGAATGGTTTGAGGCTCTTTATGTCCCTGGAGCAAGCAGGTTCCCCTGGGCTCTACTGAGAGACAGGTCAAGGAGATGGTACTGGGCCCGCCGAGCAAATCTACGATAAACGGAGACAGTGATACAGTGATACAGTGATACAGTATATCAGGAAGAAATTACACTACTAAACATATATGCGCCCCACAAGGGGCCAGTAAATTACTTAAAACAACTGTTAATAGACCTCAAAGAAGACATTAATAGTAGCACTATAGTGGTTGGAGACTTCAACACTGCTTTATAAACTATGGATAGTACAACAACTGAAACTCACTAACGAAATACTGACCCTGAAGGAAGAAATGGAAGAAAGAGCTGGCTGATATATACAAGGCTTTTCATCCCCCAAAAAGCTGAATAAAAAATTTTCTCCAGTGCACATGGAATATTCTCCAACATAGACCATATGCTAAGCCACAAAGCATACCTCAATAAAATAAAAATATTTTGTGTCAACTATCTTTTCAGAACATAATGCACTGAAAATAAAGTTTACCACACACAGAAACAGGGAGTCAAACCAAACACCTGGAAACTGAACAGCTCACTGCTGAACAACCAGTGGGACATAAAAAAAATCAAAGGAGAAATCCAAAGATTCCTGGAAACAAATGAAAATGAAGACACCAACTATCAGAACTTGTGGGACACAGCGAAAGCAGTGTTAAGAGGAAAATTCATAGCTCTGCAAACATTCATCATGGAAAAAGAAAGGGCCCATAAATAACCTGACTTCATAGCTCAAAATACTAGAAAAGGACCAACAAAGAAGCCCAACCCAGGCAGAAATAAGGAAATATAAAATTGAGAGAGGAAATCAATGAGCTGGAAATCCAAAAAAATAATCCAAATGATTAAAGAAACCAAGAGCTGATTCTTTGGGAAAGTAAACAAGATCGGCAAACCACAAGCAAGACTTGAAAGAAAGGGAAAGAGAGAACCCACATAAACAGAATCAGAAATGAAAAGGGGAAATCACAACAGAAATCACAGAACCGAAAGATCATCAGAGATTACTTTGAGTCTATATGCCATGAAACATGAGAACTTGGAAGAAATGGATAAATTCCTGAAGTCCTATAACCTCCCACAGCTGAAGCAAGAAGACCTTCAGTGCCTGAATAATCCTATGACCAAGAAAAATTTGAAATATTTATTAAAAGTATACCCAAAAACAAAATCCCTGGTCCAGATAGATTCACTAGTGAATTCTACCAAACCGTTAAGGGAGGAATTACTGTCCGTCCTTTGGAAGCTCTTCCAGGAAATAGAAGAAACAGAATAACTCCAAACAGCTTCTATGAGGCACATATCACCCTGATAGCCTAGCCAGGCAGATACAAAGCAAAGAAAGAAAACTACATACCAATATCCCTGATGAACACAGATGCTAAGCTCTTCAACAAAATACTAACACACAGAATCCAAAGACTCATCAAAATATTATACATCATGACCATGTAGGTTGCATCCCGGGAATACAAGGATAGTTCAACATTCACAAGTCAATCAACATAATACATCATATCAATAAGAGAAAAAATAAAAGCCATATGATCATATCAATAGATGCAGAGGAAATATCTGGCTATTTCCAACACCCATCCATGATTAAAACCCTCCAAATAGGAATTGAAGAAACCTTCCTCAATACAGTCAAAGCCATCTATGAAAAATCCAATGTGAGTATTGTTCTCAATAGGGAAAATTGAGAGTCTCCCCATAAGATCAGGGACAAGACATGGTTGCCCACTCTCACCACTTTTATTTAAAGTAGTACTGGCAGTACTTGCCATACCAATCAGAGAAGAAAAGGACATTTAGGGCATCCAGATAGGCAAGGTAGAATCTAGCTATCACTATTGGCAGACGGCATGATATTATACCTAGAGAACCCTAATTCTTGACCAAAAAATTCTGGAAACAATAGATACTTATAGTAGAGTAGCAGGGTACAAAATCAAGCCTCATAACTTGGTGGCATTCCTATATAAAATAAGGAAAGAAAAGAAAGGGATATTAAGAAAAGGAAAGTACAAAATGGAGCAAAGAAATCTTTTCAACAAGTGGTGCTGGGAAAACTGGACAACTACATATAAAAAAGAATTTGGACCTCTGTCTAACACCATGCACAAAAAATCAGATCAAAATGGATTAAAGATATCAATATCAGGCATGAATCCATAAAGTATGTTGAAGAAAATATAGGAAAACCCTCCAATCTTTGAAGCTAAAGGTATATTCAAAGAAGAAACACCACTAACAAAGCAACTAGAAGCAAAGATAAACATATGGGGCTACATGAAACAGAAAAGCTTCTTTACCTCAAAAGAAACAGTGACCAAGATACAAAGACATTCCACAGAATAGGAAAGAATGTTCACGCAGTACCCATCAGATAAGGGGTTAATATCCAGGATATATCAGGCACTGGTAGAACTTTACAAGAAGAAAACAGCCAACCCCATCAAAAACTTGGAGAAGAAATGAACAGAAAATTGAACAAGGAAGAAATTCGAATGACCAAATTACATATGAAAAAATGTTCAACATCACTAATCATCAGAGAGATACAAATAAAAAAAAAACAATGAGATATCATCACACACCACAGAGACTAGCACATATCCAAAAGAGCAAGGAAAACAAATGCTGGCATGGATGCGGGAAGAAAGGGACACTCATCCATTGTTGTTGGGAATGTTGACAGTGCAGCCTTTTTGGAAATGCATATGGACATTCCTCCAAAGACCAAAATTGAACTCCCATTTGACCCAGTCATACCACTCCTGGGAATATAACCCAGGGGCCAAAAACAAACAGCACAAACACCATCTGCACTTTTATTTTCATAATCGCACTATTCACAATAGCTGGAATCTGTAAACAACCAGAGTGCCCAAAAACTAATGACTGGATAAAGAAACTGTGGTACATCTACACAATGGAATACTATGTAGCTGTTAGGAAAACGAAATTATGAAATTTGCCTATAAATGGAGGGGAAAGTGGAGAGGATTATGTCACTTGTCACTTGTCACTTGTCTTCCCCTTGTTCATTGATTTGCTTGAGTGGGTACCAGTAAAGTCTTCATTTGTTGGGAATGAGATTCATTATTATTACTGTTTTTGGCATATCGAATACACCACGGATAGCTTGCCAGGCTCTGCCATGCTCTGAGTTCATTCCAGGGGGTCCAGTTTTTTCTATGGCATACCATCAACCGCCAGGGCCCATGGAGCAGAGCCCTGGGTAGACAAACCTGTCTCCCTGTCTGCCATCTGCCTATACAGCTGAGCACCACAGCCATACCTGCATTACCTTCAGCTGCAGAATGGGAAATATTACCACAAAGACAAGAACATGAAGAGGATCATGTTGAGTGAAAGTAGACAGAGAAAAAAAGACAGATATAGAATGACTGCATTTATTTGCATGATATATATAATATATATACATATATACATATGTATCATATATATGTACATATATATCATATATATACATATATCACTGTATCACTGTCTAACCGCTCATGATCTATTTACTCCAGCAGACACCAATAACATCTCCATATGTCCTGTCTCATGCTAGTAAAGCCCAAGGGCATCTGCTTGCTCCAGGAACAAAAGAGCCTCAAACCATTCCATCAGAATGAGGTCTATAATAGTTACTAGTATTTTGCATATCACATATGACACAGGTAACTTGCCAGGTTCTGCCGTGAGGGTGGCATACTCTTGTACTTACTGGATGAATAGTCCAAAGCAGCCATTTAAAGAATATTAGAATAACTCAGTAAAATCAAAATAACCATGTCTAGGAAACTAGTGGAAAGTATGGGAGATAGAAATCTGTCAATATCAATAGATATGGTAAATAATAGATATCACTATATCACTAGACATCCTGTTGTTCATCGATTTCCTCGAGCGGGTACCAGTAACATTTCTATTTGACCCTATCACGTGCCAGTGTAGCCCAAGGCATCTGGTTATTTCAGGAATACGAAGAGCCTCAAACCATTCATTCATGGTCTTGACGAAGAAGTCTGACCATCTTGTAGGTGGGCAGCCACATGATCTTTTGATGTCCCCTTGGATCCAGTCAATCGGCTTGAGTCCAGTGGTCGTCTTCAAATCACATTATATGTCCAGCCATCTGATATTCGATGCCTTGGCAAATGAGACAGCATCCCTGACTCTGGAACAGCGATGGAGGTCAGAACTCCCGATTCCTTCTCTCACTTGAGTGAGGCGTGATATTCCAAGCATAGCTCTTTCGATTCCTCATTGGGAGACCCAAATAGCGTTCTCATTCTGCTTTCATAAGGCACAGGTTTCTGAGGCATATGTCAATGCAGGGAGAACTGTGAAGTTCAAGAGATGTGCCAGGAGCCGGGGTTCTTTGTCTTTTCGCTATTTCTTCGATGCTTTTGAAGGCCTTTCATGCTGCTCTCTTCCTGTTGCACAGCTCAGGTTTTAGGTAGTTCATCATGTTGACTTCTCGTCCTAAATACAAATAACTGCTGCATTCAGAGATGTTTGTTCCATTGAGAGTGATGGGGCCCTCTGGAATTAGTTCATTTTTCATGAACATAATTTTCTTCAGATTCAGCTGTAGACCTATCTTTCCACATTCTCAGTCTAAGTCACCCAGCATTTGTGACGCTTGGCTAATGTTTGGTGTTATTAGAACGATGTGATCAGCGAAGAAGAGGTGGTGTAGTTGCCGACCATCTATCTTCACTCCCATTCCATCCCATTCTAATTGTCGCATGATGTCTGGAGGGTGGCGCTGAAGAGTTTTTGGTAAAATGGTATCACCCTGCCGAACCCGTCTTTTGACATCAGTGATCACCTCCTTGTAGAATGGTGAGCTCCTGGTGGTGAATCCGTAATAGAGCTCACGAAGAATCTTGATGTATTGGGTTTGAACACCCTGTTTGACTAGGGGCTTCTTCAACCTCTTCGGTCTCAACAGAATCAAAAGCATTCTTTAAATCAATGAACGTGAGACAGAGTTGCATCTTGTACTCCCTACAAACCTCAATGAACTTGGTTACTGTGTGGATATGGTTGATTGTGCTGAATCCTTTCCGGAAGCCAGCTTGCTCGCATTGTTGTCCTTGATCTAATGTTCTGCCAATCCTGTTCAGGATGACTGGAGTGAACAGTTTGTAGATGACGGACAACAGGCAGATGGGCAATAGTTGCCAATGTCGTGAATGTCTCCCTTCTTGAACAGTAGAACTGTCCTGCTGGTTTTCCATTGGGAAGGCATCTTGCATTCAGACAGGTAGCGTGTGAAGAGCTGAGCTAGTGTATTGATAAGTACTGATGGCAGATTCTTCAGGTGTTCGGGTCTTATTTTGTCTGGGCCTGGTGCTCTTCCTCTCTTTACCAATGAAATGGCTTGTCGGATTTCAGAAGGGAGAATGTTGGGAACGACATATCCATCATGTGGAATTTGGTATGTGGGCAGGTGGATGTGGCTATCAAAGTGATCTGAGTAGAAGTCATGAGTAATCTTCTCCATTGCCTTTCTGGAAGATGTGATAGATTCGTCAGGGCGTCGGAGGGCAGTCATCTTTGTCTTATAGTTTGCAAAGGACAGGCGGTCTGCAGAATGCTTTTCCTGGCTTCTGCTGCATTCTCCAGTATTTCTGCTCTTCTGTCTTTGAGTCTTCCTTTATGGCTTCTCTTCACTTCTTTGCGAGCTTGGACATTAGCATTTGGTCACCTGAGGCTCACGTCCTTGCCTCATTGGCGAATGAGCTCAAGAGTTTTTGAAGACAGGTGACCTTTTGTGTCTTTCTCTTTCTCGGCATTCTTCGCACAATCATGGAGGTGCTGAACCACTCAATTGTATTCTTCATCGACGTAGTCAATTATGGTATCTTCCCATGTTGCTGCAATGGTGCCAAAGAGTTCCCAGTTGGTGGTCGTTCTGGGAGTTCTCTTAAAGTTTGCAGCCTTTTCTCCCTGTTGCATGAAGTAGAATTTTGCACAAGGAGCTGATGGTCTGATCCTGTTTGGAATTTGGGGACGACAGCGACATCGGTCTGGCTGTCGATCGAAGATGATGTGGTCACTTTCATTATGGAACTGTCCACCAGGAGATTCCCATGTCCAACGTTTTGCTTCAGCCTTCTGGAACTGTGAGTTCCTATGAATGGTCTTGGTGGACATGATGACATGAAATCATATATATATATATATAGTATATATATATATGTATATACATATATATCATATATATATGCATTTATATACTTGGCCAGCCACCCTAGCAGAGACTCACAAGAAGACAGATGACACCCCACTCCATGAGGGCCACCTTTTCCACATCTGGACTCCCCTCTCATCAGAACTCCACCCAGCAGAAGAGCTGATCACAACCCAACTCCGCATGGCCACTTTGCAGCTACAGGATTCATCAATAAATGCTGGAGATCAGAGGTGACTACAAGAGTATCCTACCCGCATGGCAGAGCCTGGGAAGCTACCTACATCGTATTTGATATGCATGAGAGAGGAAGTATTGAGATATTACTGGTGCCTGCTCGAGCCAATCGATGATGAACGGGAATACAGTGATACAGTGATACAGTGATTGTTCTTTATGTTATTAATGAATGGGCTAATTACATTTATTATGTTTGTTTGGGGGCCATACCTAACTATGCTGAAGAATAATTCCTTTATGACTTGTAATACATAGAAAACTATTCCATATAGTGACACTATTCCAAAATCCATCTGCAATCAATATATTCCAATCATTAGCTTGCTTTGAATTGTTTTGTTTTATTAATTTTATACTTTACAGTTGCTTTGCAAGAATGCAGATTCAATACAAACTTATGTCATCATAAAATTGTCACTCACAATTATAATAAAATCATAAATATACTAATTTTTTGTTGTAATGATCCAATGAAATATATTTTGTTCTTCTATCAGTACTTTTAGGTTCATGAACCATTACTATTAATTGGAAAAGTTTAAATAATAATGTATAGAGAAAGGAAAATGTAATGAAGTTTTATTTTTTTATTATATTTTTCTTTTTGGGTCAGACCCAATGATGCTCAGGGGTTACTCCTGGCTCTGCACTCAGGAATTACTCCTGGCGGTGCTCGGGGACCATATGGGATGCCGCAGATCAAACCCAGGCTGGCATGGGCCGGCCATGTGCAAGGCAAATGCTCTACCCTCTGGACTACAGTTCAGGCTAACCTGAATTGAAGTTTTAAACTCATATCACTAATATAATTATTGTCACTGAGATATTTTAGCAAATGTTATAAAGACTCGTATTTTTCAGAAATATATACATTGATGCACTTATTGTTAGACAATGACATCATTTGAAGATAAGCATTTTGAAGATATAAAAATTAAATTCAGTTTTAGTAATGAAATCCTAATCTAGATTTATTAGTTTAATTTTAGGAAGTAGAAGTGATAACTAGAATGCATATGTAATATGGCAGGTTCATGAAAGGGTAAAGCTAAGAAAGCAGTAAACTATAAGCTAAGGAGAAATTCTTGGGAACAAGCCTCAGACAGCTATTCTTGATATTCAACCTCCAAAACTGAGAAATAAAATTCTGTGTTATTTTGTTGTTTTAGCTGCTAACACACTAACATAATAAATAATTCAAACACTTGACCATATTTCTCTTCATATAGTAAAATGCAATTCAAATTTCAGATTTAAGAATATAAATATTATATCCAAATTTCCTCCCATGTGGTAAGCACTTAATTAATGAAAGCAATCAATGAATATATGTGTATAGTTACATTCAAAGTTCTATCACGTACAAAATATAACACAATGTCAAGTCAAGCTAGTAATCTTTTAACTCTTCCCCCTTATACTCTAATTTCTGTGAATCGAGTCATCAGATGCCAATTTATTAACATAATATAGTATGGCCTTAAACTACTCAGAGAAGTTCTCTGTGAATTCTACCATTTCATTGACTTGTCACAGCAAACAACAAGTTTGCCATTTCTAGCAATAGTTCTAGATATGTATCAGCACTGTGACAAGTTAGAACTAATTAAGTATGAAATTACCTTATATATCTAAAGCTGTGTCTTCTCACCTTTAGGCATTTTGGGAATCTACCTAATGAGATATGAGTTTTGCTCCAAAGGACAATCACAAAGCTCATTAATGCTCATTAAAACATAAGTAGTATTCAATAGATTCAGCAAAAATCTCACTGTATTTTAATGAGCATCTGAATTATCCAATGGAGCAAAACCCTGTCATGGAAAATTCCTGGTAATGCAAAAGAGACTACATGCCAATGAGATTAGTAAATATTGAAAGTGCAGCTATATTATAGCATCTGTGATGAAAAGAAAGTATATTACCAGAAGATTAAATCTGATATTTAAAAAGAAATTGTTTCAAATAATTGAAAAGTGCCTGAAATGCTGGGGAGAGATATTTATAAAATTATAAGATTATTCATCAGCATAAATTGTTTGAATTAATTTTATAAACACTTTTTAATATGTTAAGATATATTTTATTCCTCATTTCAAAATCATCTAGATGCATATTGACAAATACTTATTGACTAATTTAATGACACTAAAATTTATTTTAATAGTCTTATTGTATAGACAATTTTCCACAAGTATCTGAATACTACTGTGGGTTAGATGTACTAATACTAAAGACAGAATAGTTGAAATGAACATTATCCTAGGTTAATGATATTCACAAAACTGAAAAGGAGAGGCCTTTTGCCATTTTGGTTTCTCTTTGCTCTCCTCTCTTCCTCTCTGTTCTCTTCTCTGTTAAGCCTTAAAACGTGGTGGTAGCCGTCTTGGTCTACATGCAGCCAGGGCCCATCTGGGAACCCCTAGGTTCTGGGTTTTCCTATTGCTGATTTGTATACCAGAACCTGTGTAAGTAAAGCCTCTTGAAACAAAAAAAAAAGAAGAAGAACTGAAAGGGAGAGAGAGGCAGGGAAAATTTAATATGTAAATAGTGAGGCAGTTGATAAAGTGTTATAGAAAATGTAAAGTAAAGTAAAGATACAAATTCTCAATAATCCCTTTCAGAGAAAGTTGCAGAGAGAAAAATTTCTAACACACACATGAGGTCATATTTTCTAACAGTTGCATAAACATGCATTAAAAATAAGACAGTAGGGGGCCAAAGCCATAGTCCAGCAGGTAGGGGCGTTTGCCTTGCACTCAGCCATCCCCTGCCGCCCAGGTTGGATCCCGGCATCCATATGGTCCCCGAGCACCTCCAGGAGTAATTCCTGAGTGCAGAGCCAGAAGAAGCCCCTGAGCATTGCTGGGTGTGAACCCAAAAAAGAAAAAAATAAGACAGTAAATAAATGTTTATCATTAGTTGATATAATAATACACCATGAAATTCAAACAACGCATACAAAGGAATTGCATACCAAAAGTATAATCTATCAGAAACATGCAAAATTGATTTTATGTTCAAAAATAGATCAATGTGATCAAATGCAACAGTAAGCTAAAGGTAAAACTCTCATGAAAATATGTTGTTGTATAAGAAATTTAAGAGATCATGAGCTCAAGATACATTCTAATTAAATTCAAAGGAAAAGAAACTTGCTTTTTCCATAAAAAATGTACAAATATTCTGTATCACTGTCACTGTCTTCCTGTTCATTGTCGATTTGCTCGAGTGGGCACCAGTAACATCTCCATATGACCTGTCTCATGCAAGTAGAGCCTAAGGGCACCTGCTTGCTCCAGGAACATAAAGAGCCTCAAACCATTCCATCAGGTAATGGGAATGATGTCTATAATTGTTACTGGTACCTGGCATATCAAATACGAAACGGGTAGCTTGCCAGGCTCTGCCGTGTGGGTAGCATACTCTTAAGCCATCTCAAAATCCAGCATTTATTGATGAACTGGGCTGTGATAGACTGGTCTGATGGGTGGAGTTCTGATGAGGGGGAAGTCGGATGTGGAAAATGGAGGTCCTCATGGAGTGGGGGGCGTCTGGCTTGTGAGGCTCTGCTGGGGTGGTTGGGCCAGCGCTAGAACCTGCCATCCCTCCCGGGCACCTCATGAACAGCTGGGCACAGTGAGAGCCAGTAGCAGCTCTGCCCCATGTCTGTTCATGTCTAGAAATCCATTTCTTAACATTTATTTGAGACAGACAAATATTCTACAGCTAATTTTTTTATAATGGTAACTTTAAATTTTCTTTCTTAAGGAAAGCCCTCTCCTTTTCAGTTTTGTGAATATCATTAACCTAGGATAATGTTCATTTCAACTAGTCTATCTTTAGTATTAGTACATCTAACCCACAGTAGTATTCAGATACTTGTGGAAAATTGTGTACACAATAAGACATCTTGACAAAGATGTCACTTTTAAACATTGCTTACTATATCACATAGAAGTGTTAGGTAATGAATTAGGATGAGAAAAGAAAATTTAACAAAACAGACATTTGGGAGTAAAGAAACAAAACTTCCCTTCTTCAAAGATGTCATAATTATCACTACTGAAATTGTGAAAAAATCCATTTAAAAATTCTGAAAGAAGTTAGTGATGAGGTTAGTCACTGTTGCAAGATAAGGTACTACTCTAGTCATTTTCCTATAAAATAACAATGAATAAGTAAAAATTATTAGTAAAAATAAAATACCCTACATATTATAATTTAGAAGTAAAAATACTTAGATATTAATTTTAAATATATGTATATAAGCATATATATGTATATATAAACATGTATATAAACAGGCAGAACCTGGCAAGCTACCCGTTGTGTATTTGATATGCCAAAATCAGTAAAAATAATGAACCTCAGTCCCAATGAATGGAGGCTTTACTGGAGCCTGCTCAAGCAAATTGATGAACAATGGGAAGGTAAGTGATAAGTGAAAAGTGATGTATATAAACATATATGAGTAAATTTATAAAATCTTGATTAATAAAATTAAATAATTAAATAAAGAAATCATCTGCATCAGAATATGATTTTTACTACCAGAATTAATAAAATGCAATTCCAATGAAATTAAAGAATGTTATCAAAATTTGCAAAGAACTCACAACTCTCATTAAAAAAAAACTTGCTTAAAAATTAAACAAGATTTTCTAGGAACCAGAACAATGAATGAATAGCGAACAAATTTATGAAACAAGTACTATGCCATTTATGATTAGGGAAATTTGAATTAGAGATACAAGTTCTTACTGAACACCTATGAAAATGTCAAAACAAACACATTTTATCAAATGTTGTTGAGAATCATCAGAAAGTCTCACTCATAACTGATAAGGAAAAGAAGGAAAAAGAATAGTCATTTTCAAGAGAACTGCGAACATTTTTAGAAATCCATTTCTTTACATTTAGTGTTTACCGGAAATTAGATTTCCAGAGGCAAGAGCAAAAGCACAGTAGGTAGGAAAATTGCCATGCAGATGGCTGACCTGCATTCAAACCCGAGTATAGTTAGGTAAGGTATCAGAGTGATAGTCCTGGGTTTAATAAGAAAATAGGAATATTTAAGCATTCACAAGTTATATAATGTATTTGAAAAAGGAAATAATTAGATTTTACAACTGTGTTAACAGTCCTTCTGATTTCTACACAGGAAATGGCTATAGCAGTTTGAAGAGTTTATGACAATGGGATGCTTAAAAGAAGATCAAATGAAGATCAAATGAAGAGTTGACTAAAGTGAGTAATAACTTAGATGCTACAGTAAAAACTCAGAAAACTCAAATTATTTTGTCTAACATAAGTTGCTCAGACACATTTTAACATTTTCAAATAAGGGTTTATATGTTTATTTCAAATGTATTGATATAAGTAAATATTATATGAAAAATTTCAATTGTGTATGTGTCAGTTATAATTCATTAACAAGGACTAAGTCTTTTTCTTCAGCATAGTCTTTTTTCTCAATTGTTTGGTTTGGTGCCATGATTCACAATGTTCATGATTAGCCTCTGTCTCTGAACTTAGGATGCCAGAGTTATCTTTTCTGCTCTCTATAAGTTAAAACAATGAATATAAACACCTAACACCCTATCATAACGCATTCTCCTAAGGTTTTTTAATTAAAATTCACTTTGATCTATCTTGCATACTGGAAAGCCTTATTGAGTTTTTTTTTTTTTTACGTAATAGTATCACTCATAAAATCTATTTCTAGTTCCCGCCTTTATTTTGTTTGGGGGAGGAGGGTGGGTTTGGTCACATCTAGCAGGGTCAGTGACTATTTCTGGCACAGTACTTGAGGGTTGCACCTAGCATTACTCTAGGATTATAATGGTATGGAGATCTACCCTAAGCTTCAAACATGTAAAGCATGTGCTCAGACCATTGAACTATACCTCTGCCCTCTTAATTTTTCTATAAAGGATATCTAAAACTAATCATTTCTCTCTACCTCTTTCCAATAATATATTCAAAATCACTACCACCCTACATCTAGAATGTCACATATGCGGTTCGACTCAAGAGGAACAAGGTATTTTTTAAAGTTTAATTATTATGCAAAGAAAAAAATTAGACATACATATAATGAAAGCTGCAAACTATGGAAGGAAAAAACAGATGAAATGAGTCTAGAAAGGGACTCAGGTTGACAACTATTTTCATTTTTTTTTTACTTTATATGAGGAAAGAGGTATACATTTAGAAGTGAAGTACTCAAAAAGTGGGTTTGAAGATTAAGTTCTGAGAAGAAATAAATGGTGTGCAATGAATTAAAAAATGGAATAAGGAACATGATAAAGACTAGAAGTAGACTATTTCTGCATAGTCACATCTTTTCCACCATAGTTGAAAGAAAAAATTTAAAACTCAGGAAATATCTAACTTTGTTATTGATTTCTTCGTAGAAACAAAGGTAAGCTTTGAAGCAAATTCAGAAACAAATATGTTATTGGAAACGACTCTATTTACTCTATGAGCAGGAATATGATAGAGCCTAAAAAAACATGCTTATCTGAGTGACTTTGAAATTCAAAGTTAATTTGCTATGAAGAAAATAGAATATCTGTAAGGGCATTTCTAGAGGTCTTTAAAAGGTGAATCCAGTAATAAATTACATTAACTTAGATGACTCATTCTCAAAGGGTCTCTTTTAGAATACAGTTATATTGCTCATTCACTATATTATAGAATTTAAATAAATTAGGGCCTCAGCTGTTATCTTCATTTCACCAAAAAAAAGCATGATATTATAGCAGAAAGGGGCAAATTATATTTAAATAACTCGAAGTTCTTAAATGACTGAAATTATGTAAATTCCACCAACCATCAATTTTCAAGGAATTTTAGTCTTCATACTAATTCACAAAAATCAAGCTCAGTGTATTTGCAGCTGGTACATTTCTCCACCAATCTTTCACAAGAAGAGTTAGTTAAGAAATTTATTTCAATTACTGAAAAATATGACTCATTCAGCCAGGTAGTGTCATGCTGGTATTATTTATTTAGGAAAAATGTACAATATTTACAAATTTATATCCTATCTTAGACAAATCTGTCCCATGACTCTTAACATACTATATTCCAGCCAATCGCTAGGAAGGTGCTGTTTTTCGAGAGAGGAGATGTGTTTTGTGAAATGATGGAGAACTATCCACAATGTTACAGCTCTTACTTTAAGTGCCATTTATGCTTGTAACCTGGGCTAGGAGAATTTCTCTCTCTCAATCTCATTGTTCTCATAAATAAAACAGTAATATATTTATAATAAAATAATGTTTAAAGAAGGGAATACCCACCGGTAGTCAGGGATTAACCCTGCTCTCTCTTTTGGGAACTTTAGGGTTTTATGGAACACTGTATGACTGAAACCAATCATGAACAGCCTTGTAATTTTCTATGCCATGGTGACATAATAAAATTAAAAAAAAAACTTTAGGGTTTTAACTTGGGTCAGCCTCATGCAATAGCCTCTTTAGCCCTATTGTGAAACTTTTAGATAAATGTCTGCACCTCACCTATAAGTAACGGAAATGCATACTGATTTGCAAAGTTATTATAAGGAAGCTATATAGGAAAAGTGAGTATTAAGATGTTAGAAACAAGATCTATAAGTCTGTAAGGGACGTAATATTAATTATAGATAAGACAATAATGCTACTAAGAATTGTGGCTGGGGAAATATGCAGCAGATAAAGTGATTGCTTTGCATACAGTTGATTCAGATTCCATCCCTGGCACAACATATTGTGCCACAAGCATCAGCATGAGTGATTCCCAAAGCACAGTGGGCAGATCACAATTTGGTACAACCCCCAAAAAGAAAGAAAATTTAAATGCAAATAAGATACATTGTGCAAAATAAATCAGGGATATATGTTGACTAAACAATGATAAATTAATATAAACACCTGTATCAACTGCATTTGTTTTCTAATCTACAAATTGTCTAGTATCATGACCAGTCATTGATTTTAATATTCCTCTGGTACCATATTTTGAATATGGTATTGATATTGATATTGATTATCAATATCAATATTGATAATATCAATATTGATTGATATTGATAAAACCTGCATTGTTTGAAATAAATACACCATCTGTGATTAACTGTTTCAATAAAAACACTGTCATAAAGCTAAAGAAATAGTCTAGGTCAGAGAGGTAGTATAGTATAGTAGGTAGGGTGCTTGCCTTGCATGTGTTTGACCATTGTTCCATCCTGGAAACCACATGTGGTTCCTGGAGTCCTGAGAAAAGTGATTCTTGATCACGGAGCCAAGTGTAAGACCTGAACACCATCAGATGTGCCACAGAAATTAAAGGAAAATCAAAATGAGTAGCCTAGTCCTTGAGGTTGTCACATGTCACTTGTGCTCCCATTGTTCATTGATTTGCTCAAGCGGGCACCAGTAAAGTCTCCATCTGTTGGGAATGAAGTCCATTATTGTTACTGTTTTTGGCATATTGAATATACCATGGGTAGCTGTAGCTCTGTGTTCATCCCAGGGGCCTAGTATTTTTCTGTCACCATCAATCATCCAGGGCCCAGTGCAGAGCACTGCGAGTGTAGAGAAGTCTGTCTCCTGTCTGCCACCTGCCAATGCAGTCAGGCACTGCAACCACATCTGCAACACCTAGAGGGGCAGGAGTCCTTGAGGCTATTAATTTATGTTCATAATTAATTAAAATATAATTAATATAGGAATCCTCATGAGGAATTTAATTTTTATTTACATTATAATTAAAGGAATTATTTTGGTTAAAATATGTGGTTTTTTGGTCTTCTCTCTGTTTATTAAATATCATAGTCAAGGGGAAATATTTCCAGGAGTCTGAGGGGAAAAGTGTGACATGCTCTTTCTTATTCAGAATTTAGTTTTGGATATATAGCTTTGAATATTATAGACTGATGTTCTCCTCATCCTTACTAACAATGCCAGTAAGTTTACTACTTATCAAGAAATTAATGAAAAATAAACTGTAATAACCAAAATCCTACCAAGAGGATTTCCCAGGCTAAGAATTTGGAAGAGAATCAGCTATACAAAAGTATATTAAGGGACATGAATAGAACTTAATAACAAACAGTTCACTACCACTATCACTATCTTCCGATTAATCATCTATTTGCTAGAGCGGGCACCAGTAATATCTCCATATGTCCTGTCTCGTGCTCGTAGAACCCAAAGGCATCCACTTGCTCCAGGAACATAAAGAGCCTCAAACAATTATATTAGGTCACGGGAATGACCTAATATAAATGTTACTGGTATTTGGCATATCAAATACTACACGAGATGCTTGCCAGGCTTGCCGTGCAGGTGGCATACTGTTGTAGTCACCTCTAAATAAAGAATTTATAGATGAACCGCGCGGCCGATAGGGCCGCCAGAGCCGGGCTGTAATAGTCCAGTCTGCTGGGTGGAGTTGTGAGAGAGGTAAGTCGGATGTGGAAAATGGCGGACCCTATGGAGTAGGGGAGGGTGGTCTGGCTTGTTGTGAGGCTCTGTGGGGTGGCAGGCCAGGGCTAGAACCCACCATGCCTCCCGGCGCCTCACAAGCACCTGGGCACAGGGAGAGCAAGGAACAAACAGTTGCTCTGAATTTTTTCTGTTCACTACTTCTACTAGTGTAGTACCTGCTATATAATGCATAAAGCCTATAGCAGAGTTACGGTATTTTTTAACCTGTAAATTTGAACAGAATTGCTAAATTTGAACTAAATTGAACACTCATTATTTGTATACATATTTTTTAATTTATATTTAATTATATCACCATGAGATAGATGATTACAAAGTTGTTCATGATTGGGTTTAAATCATACAGCGTTACAACACCCATCCCACCACAAGAGCACATTTCCCAGTACAAACATCTCCAGTTTTGCTCCCCCTCCCCAACCTCCTGCCTCTATGGCAGATACCTCTCTCTCTGTCTCTCTCTCTTTCTGTTTCTCTCTCCTTTTGTGCATTGTGGTTTACAATACAGACACTGAAGGGTCATCATGCATATTTATTTACCTACTTTCAATACTCAGTTCTAGTCCAGTGTTGCCATTCCCAACTATTATTGGAAAACTGGTTCCTTTGAGCCACACTCTGCAGTGCTCTGGGCTTTTCTCCTGGCTCTGTCCTGTTAGGGCTCAGGGAACCACATAGAGTGTACAGGATTTAATAAGGGTCAGACACAAGCAAGGCAAGCACGCAGCTCACTACAACACTTGCAATATGTAACAAAGATATGAGCTTTGGTCTGTATGTGGCTAAATATTCTTGTAAAAAGGTGTTATAAAAAGACCTTGATTTAAATATTCATGTAGCTACATGAATATAATATATTATGCATGACATTAAATTTTAAATATGCACACATTTAAACTTTAATTGTATGTATATTATTCAAATATCAAGTTGGATATTACTACATATACTATAATAAATATTTAAGTATTTTTATGACACTGTCTACTCTAAGATGTACTCTTTCAAAAAATGTGACACATAGTCCAAATATAAAATATCAACATCAAATGCAAATGAGTATGTGATGACACAGGAATGCTTTTTCATTATCAGTGAGAATTAAAAATTATATAGTTAATTTAGACATTTAGTAGTTCAAACTCCAAATCACTATATGGTTAATCTACTGTACTCCTCCAATTTTGCATAAGATTGTTGAAAAGTGAACCAGCACAAATATATGAACAGAATATATTGTTGTGCCTTTATTCACAATTCCCAAACCTACAGCAAGATGTCCTACAATAGGTAAATGAATAAATAAACTGGTAATCTAAGCAGTGAAATCTTATTCAGTGATAAAGAGAGTTAAGCCATGAAAAGACACAGAATGAATGTAAATGCATACAAACGGAAGAAGCAAATTTGAAAAGGTTGCATACTGTGTGATTTTTAACCATATGACACTTTCAGAAAGGGCAAATTTATGGAGATATAAAAAGATCTGTGGTTTCCAGGAACATGGGGAGAAGAGGGATGAATAGGCAGAACATTAAGGAGTTTTAGGCAGTGAAACTACTCTGCAGGATACTATAACAGAGAATACATGTTATTATACATTTGTTCAAACCCTTGCAATGTAAAAGAACAAGATGATCTTTGAGTTATAATGATAGGTCAAGGTAAGTTCACTGACTCTTAACAAATGTAACACTTTAGTGGTGAATGTTGATAGTAGGGGAGACCACATCTGTGGATGCTGGGGATCTATCTATAAGAAATCTTTGTTTTTATTATAAATAGATTTTGTTGTATACCAACAACTTTTCTGACCAACAAGTGTGTGTATAAATATATACATTTAAGTGTGTGTGACACAGACACCTTCGTTACTTATTTCTTAGAGAAACTTTCTCAGGAAGTTAATAAAATTTCATGAATACAAAAACCACAAAACATTGAATATTGATAAGCGTTTGTTAATATATCCAAATAATTCCAAATTATTTCAGCAAGATCAACAAAGTTTTTGAAATATGTCTGCAAAAAATTAAGGCAAGGTAACTTAAAGCAAAAGGAGTTAAGAGCTAGATGAAAGATAATAGGAGTAGACAGGAGCCTTCGGCACATTGGTAAAATAGAGCTACTTATCTATCTATATGCTTGAAGCACAAAATTGGCAAAATGAAAGTATGAGTTCCCAATTAAAACAAGCATAACAAGATGCCTGCAAAGGAGGCAGAGTGTGGTATGGGTGAGAGGGAAACTAGGAGTATTGGAGGAAGAAAGTTGACACGGGTGCCAGGAAATTGTATTGCTGAAACTCTACTATAAATAACTTTGTAAATCAAGATGCCTCAATTTTTTTTAAAGTGAAAGATAGGCACAAAATTAAAACCCTTGAACTTCTCTGGGTTTGAGAATTAAGAATTTAAATAATTCCTTTCTTGTTCTGTGTTTCATTCAAAAGCTATACACGGTAACATGTAAGCTTAAGTCTTATGGGCAGTCCACAGGGAAAATTGTTGACTACCCTTTGTTCAATATGTAGTCCATTTTTAGGGTAGCCCACGAATCTACAACGAATCCATTCTAAGTAAAGAATTTCCTGATTTCTTCCATAAGCAGCTTTTAATGACTATGAAGGCAAAATGTTTCTTTATGAGATATGTGTGAGATCTTCTAACCTGCTGGAAGTTCTTTCTCTACCCATCATATTTCTCAATTGACTGGCCTCTTTGAATAGAGAAATCAGACACTGTTGTTGCAAGGATTTCAGTCTTTATAAATAAATTGATAACAATGTGTCAAAAGCCCAGTCTTTTGTTAAGTAGACTGAATACCAGGATGAGCACTCTTACTAGAATTAGAAAAAAAACTGTTCTGATACTTGAATTATAGTTAACATCATGTTCTCAGAGGTAATGGAAAGGAAATCCCAGCTTTTTCCCTTAGTACTATGTTTTAGAATGCATTTGATAATGAATACATTGTCTCAACGCTTAGAGCGCTGTTACACGCCACCCTCATCAAGGTAGAATTACATGCAATTTGTCATTTTTTATTAGTTTAAAATCTGCTGCAGCTGGTCTCTTCCTTTTCATTGCTACCACTCAGAGATACTCACAAGACATCTTTGCTAATGCTGACCATTCTGCTTTGTGTATTGAGATCCTAAAGCTTGCTAATTAGCCTGGCTGAAATTCAAAATCTGATCTACTTTGCCAGGAATAAGAAAGTGGCCCTTACAATGCATGGAGGAAAAAGCTACCTTTTAGCTTGTTAAGCCACCATGCTGGCCACTTCATCATAGGAATCTCTGTGTCCCTAGAAAGCAGGAAAGATTTATGGGCTTGCTTACAATTAAAAGAGATGCTGAATAGGCAAGTGCAATGACTTCAAGTCACCATAAACAGTGTAGGAAGAATCAGTTGTTTACTACAATAGGAAATTGAAAATCCAATTGAAAATAATAGAAATATGATTGTATTTGACACCAGAGATATAAAATACCAAATGTCACATACTAGAGAGAAATATATATATATATATATATATATATATATATATATATATATGCAAGCACATATGCATCTACATATAAGCATACACAAAAATGTGCACTATGTAGGTATGCGTGTCTATTTTTTTTTTGGCTTTTTAGGTCACACCTGGTGATGGTCATGGATTACTTCTGTCTCTACATTCAGGAATTGCTCCAGTCATGGGGGCATAGTGGGTGCCCAGGGTCAAATCCCACTATGCTACATATAAGGTAAATTTTCTCCCAACCGTTCTATTACTCTGGCCCCTATGTTTTTGTATTTCATATATGTGTATATAATTATAGATTTCCATATGGAAAGATACTGTATAAAACATATACATATTTCACATATGAACATACAAATTACTGTTATGATATTAGTGTTTCACCGACTATTTTTGTTTTTTGAGGCGGTGACTGTGCAGGGCTAGCACACCTGGCAGTGCTCAGAGCCTCCTCCTGGAACTGTGCTCAGGAATTACTCCCGGTGGGTATTGGGGACCATATGGAGTACTATAGATCAAACCTGGAGTCAGCCACATGAATAGCAATTACCCTATCCATTGTACTAGGTCTCCAGCACACGTTCTACCAACTTTTGAAATAATACATATTTTCCAATTTTTTAAGAATGAAAAAAAATACTAGATTTTTAAAGACCCTATATCAAAAAGTGTGTCAATTTGCTGGATCTATCATTTTGCAAGCATACTTTATTGAATGTAGGAAAGCATTTATATCTTTATTCATCTACCCAAAAAATAATTAACCTAATCAATGTGCAAAGTTGAGAATTTCCTTTCTAACTGCTTCTCCAACAATATGTTAATAGCCAAATCCTTGTTTCAATTGTTAAAAACTTTTAATGTTCAGTAAACTTGCTACAAGTCTTCATTCACTATAATTCATGTTAACAAGATTTGATGAAAATTGCAAAACAGTTATTTTTCTTATTATTTGAAACTGTTCAATAATTGGCAAAAGGTTTGCCCATATGTGATTTACTTAATATCTGAGTAAAATTAGATAAAAGGCAGAGAATTATATATTAGCAGAATGTTTAATTTAGGGCCAGGAGGCTGCTGATTCAGGCTTTCCAACAGTGTTGCCTTCTGGGGCTTGGCCCAGAGACAGCAAACATCCCCATTCTCTTTCCTCTTCTTTTCATCATGCTCCAGGATAAACACCCTCTTCTTTCAATTAGAGCTTTGACCTCATCATGGCTTTCTCAGTTTTTGTTCCCTATGGAAAAAAATTTTTACATTGTGTATTTAAAATATAGAAAGCCTCAAAGCAGAAATATTGAAAATACTTATTGAGAGTCTAGCATTTGTCAGTTCTGAACATTAAGGGAATTTTTGACCTGAAGAGATGTAGCCCACAGGAATCAAAGAAAGGAAATAAATATATGTAAATATATGTATGCTAGTACCAAAAATGTACAATTTGTAGGAGAGCAAATACAGAACATCAAGACAGCATCGGTTCAATTCAGTTCTATGCTGGTTTATATCAGTGGCATGAAAAATTGGAAACTTCTAGACTTTGACATCTACTACACTGAAGCATGGAAAAATAGAAGACAGCAATTATATGATAAGTGCTAATGAATTTAAAATGAAATTTCTTGAGTGACTGCTAATTAGAAAATTATTTCCAAACTACTCAAAAACAATGAACAGCACATGATAGTTTTTACTCACTTGAAATACTTTAAAAAGTAGCAGGATGGACAGTGAGAAAATAAAGTCATTGCTGAGCAGAAGTCATGTTTTACTAACCTTGAGTTGAAGCAAAAGTCCTATTGTTTTATTTTTTATTCCAGAAAGCTTTACTACAGGGGTTAAGCACAGACGTTTTTACTACTGTCCCCCTCTACTATGATTTCATCTGTTCAACTTTATTTCATCGTGGACATTTTGTTAGGGAAGATTTCTAGAGAAAAGTTTATAAATAACATTTATAGTTTTCTGTGTTTAGGTAGCAAAATCCAATTATTCATGGAGCTGATGTTCTATCAAAGGAATATGAGTCCTGAAGTATCACTATGAACAGAGTAAAGAAGAGGTAGCAGATGAAAACTTAGAAGAAAAAAAAATTTGAATACTTATAATACAGAATCGAGTTCCAATGAAAATCTGAATAGTTCAAGGAGGTAAATTCTTATTAGACATTGAACTCTATATACATAAATTAAATGTCTAACATAATGCAGAGTTCAATGAGATTAAAATATAGTCTCATTGCTAGTTCCAGTTGCCCTAAACTCTTACATATTTGATATTAAAACATATGTGTAGTTCTAAATCTATTTTTTATTTCCCAAACATGAATATATGTCAGAGGTGACTCCTACTGGTGCTTATTGAAAGTGGGTTTTGAAAGTAGGTTAACAGCAGTACCGCACAAGTGTCTTAAACTTTGTCCTATATGTATGATCCAAATGCATGATACTTTGTATTAAACATGTATCTTGAAATTTTATATTTCACTTCTAGTATCTTTTGGGTGATAGTTTATTTTTTAAAGCACTCAATCATACTATCAGTAAGTGATATTTTTGCATCTGTCTATACAAACTTTGTCTTTTCTTATATTAATAGCAATTGTTTTATGTGCTATATCTTTGTCATTGCAGTTGATTTTATACATTGCTTATTTCAATTTGCTATTATTTTGAGGTTTTTTCATGTAGGTTCATGAAAAATACTTGTCACAATTTTCCCTGGTTTTACATGTTTTCACTGGTTTTATTATCAACATAGTGATATCTCGTGACATGAGTTGAGAAATGCTACTGTTTTATTTCTAATTTATTATTGTTGAAGAAAAATCAGCTTATATCATTGTATCCTTCAATTCATCACTCTAATGTGCTGTTTTCCTTGCACCATCTCTTTGAACTCCTCTATCATAGTGCCCCCAGAAGTGTCCCCCTCTGGTAACTTAGTTTTGTTATCTGAATGTAAATATTAGTTTATATTGACTTTGTTTGTTACCTACCATACTCTGTTTCTTATTATCCTATATATGACTTATTATTTGTTTCTTATTATCCTATATATGACTGAAACTGCTTGTCTTTTTTTCCTTTTCCAATTTATTTATTATAAGAATGTCAGCTCCATCTTAGTTGCTGCAACTAGAAAAAATTTCATCATTTGTCATAGCTGAGTTGTAGTCAGTTGTGGATATATTCAACATATATATCATATATATCTGTTTATCCACTGTGCTGTTATAAACATAGCAGAACATGTATCTTTTATAACTGTTCTTAAAGTTACTTAAATACATAGGCATGCCATTGCTGAATCGTGGTGGTGAGTCTAAAAGAAATTACAAGTAAAAGGGAAATAATATTCATAAGGAAGGTGTAAAATATATAAAACTTTTAAAACATACTTAAAATTTTCTTAAATGTTCCTATGATATCAATTAAGTTGTAAATATTTTTACTGAGAGTCTACATACAACATAATTTTAATTCCAGGATGTTTACAGTATATGTAGCCTCGTGTTTACTGAATTTGATAATTTGTTTTTTTTCAGTAAAATTATTCATTTTTTTCTACATTGTCTAAATTATGAGTATGCATGTTCTTATTTTTCCCTTATTTTAAATGTCTATTAGACCTTTTGTGATACCGCTTAATTAAGTTAACGTTATGCCTATTAAAGTGCACTAATTCTGTTGTGATACTGTTTCTACCCTGCTGATTAGTCTCTACATTTTCCTTCCAGTTGTACTTGATTATTAATGTTAGTGCTTTAAGAAACATAATTTTTTGCATATGCAATTTTAGTTTTGTTTTATAATGTATTGATATCTATTATTTATTATTATCTCACTTTGCTGCTTATTTTGGATTTACTGCAATTTGAAATAGTTCAAAAACTATGAAAGCAATACAGTTTTTTAGTTTAATCTCACATCTTGAGGGAACAAGAACAGTTAAACTTACACATCTTCTTCTCTTTTGTTTTAGATGTGTTGGGCACTAAGCAGCTAGTCTTGGGGTCTGATACTTCTCCACCATAAGGCCCTAAGGACAGGCTGTTTTCAAGGTAATAAAAATTCCTAAATCCCAAATGGTTACATCCACAAGAGACCAACACCTGTGTGTGTACAGGATATGATGAGCCTGGCCTTTGGACTACTTTGTTGCAATGGCTCAGGATGCTATTTGTGCTTTGTATCCCCCTACCCAGAAATGTATAAAA
Organism: Cryptotis parvus; assembly: GCA_021461705.1. Taxonomy (NCBI): domain Eukaryota; kingdom Metazoa; phylum Chordata; class Mammalia; order Eulipotyphla; family Soricidae; genus Cryptotis; species Cryptotis parvus. Next base: position 94,961 of record JAJIBD010022401.1, read on the forward strand.
GTCCTAAGCTATGCTCAGTAAACTAGAACTGCTCTCTAGAACTCCCCTCTGCCTTGGTGTCTTGCTTTCTTTTCTCAGCAGCAGCAAGGCAGGGTTTCTCCCAAGTCCATCCCTTTCCTTTTTCGCAGAGATGAAGTCCAGCAAGATCTAGGTCTCCTTCATTCGTGCTGAGGGAATGCTGGCCAGGACGCCCAACATAGATGCATCAGACATGTTTTTCAAATACTTTATTTTGACTTAATTTACATCAACTCTATTCCTTTGAGACTTTTTTTTAAAATCTTTGATATGAGTATTAAAACTCCTTTAAAAAACTTCTACCTCCTATTCCATTTTAACACTTACTTTTAGGTTGCTTCCATTATTAAGAATAATGGATATCATATGCCTGTTCCAATATTACATGCTGAGTTTGTGACACATCAATTATATCCAATCTTGTAGAGGTCTATATATCAAAAGAAACAGGCATGAAGGTTTTACTAGAAGTACACTAAAGAGTCTCAAAACTTTTATTTTGATGATAGATTTTGAAACAGTTGGTGCTATAATGTAACATATTTTATTTAAATTTTTAAGGGGTGAATATGTTTATATATGGGATGAATTGAATTGTTGAGAAAACAGAGGGTGTCATGTCATAAATATCATATAGAAAGATCTCCGCTTTTTTCTTGATCATTCAAAATCAAACAGGAGGGAATATAACATCTATACTAAAGTTGCAAAAAAATAAAACCTATTTCTTCTATCCCATTGCATCTATCCTTTCCAACCCATGCCATAATCCGTCTCTTTGAGGAATTCATATGAATCTCCAACAGGAACTCTCTTACATGAATTCTCAATCTAGGGAAAGTAAATTATTCTGAGGATTTTCTATGAAGAAATCTACCTAATACATAATTATTGTTTCTAGGCAACATCCAGTGAAGACTGGAGTCTTTTAATAGCCTGACCATTGTATTTCGAAGGTAAATGGTCTAATTTTGGGGACATATCTTTGGGCCCTACAAAAATTATTCCAATATTTATTCAGTGTCTCTGATTTATTAATTCATTTGACTTACTAGAATAGCTACATTTTTCAATTTGTTTAATTTAGTGGGTGTCAGTCTCAAATAAAAAATTTTTGTATGTCTAGTTATTTTAGTTAGTATGATGGATATTTTATTTTTAAAAAGCTGTTTTTAGAAGCACAACTACAAAAATGTGTATAAGTACTATATTGAAGATATGTACTTTAAGAGTATTTCTTTGGCCTATATATACACTGATATATTTATCAAACCAGGTTACTTTAAGCAAGTTCAAACACTAAATTTTCCTGGAAGACAAGTGGGATTTAGAATCTGCACTATTTGTAGGACGAATGTCCATTCAGTAATAGCACAAGAACCTTTCCACCAAAGGAGCCTTGAGAGAAGTTATTTGAAACCTTGCCTGTGGGCATTGCATGCTTGTTAAACATTCCCCCTCAGGCTTAGAATTTTTTTTTGGATCATAGCCAGAAATTCTCAGGGCTTACCCTGGCTCTACATTCAGGAATTACTCCTGGCAGTGCTCAGGTGACCATATGGGATGCCGAAGATTGAAATCGGGTAGGCCATATGTGAGACAAGCTCCCTGCCTCCTGTACCTCTCTCTCTCTCTGGCCCTTGATTTATTTTTTTAATTAGACTTCACAAACTGTGAAAATGAAAATGCTAATCTACCCAAAAAGGTAAGTCATTTTCAAACTGCTATCTCTTCCTCTTAATCTCTTCCTTCTGTCCTCCTTGTCCTCCCCCTTCCTCTCTCAACCATCTCTAATCCTTCCTCACTTCCTCTTCATTTTCCTCTCTCTATCTCTCACCTTTCCATTATTCTTTTCTTCTCACATGGTCTCTGATAACTCTTTCCTTTTTAACATTCATTCAAAACTTTTGCAGATTTTTTTTTGTTACTAGAATGTTCCTCAGCATGAGTGTTGATTTATGCAAATCAGCCTGTTACTATGGACAATGTAAAATAATATAGCTTTTCAAATTTTAATTTGTCCATCTAAAAAAGAAGAAAAAATTAAATTTCATTAATTGATTAAATTAATTGCAAAATTTAAATCACTTAAATTATATTACAAATTATAATTCATCATTAATCAAAAATAATCATAATGCATTCAAACAATACAGCAGCAGCTATATACTTATAACATAAGGTCTCTAAAACAGTTCATATTTTGGTTAAAGTATGGATAGTAAACACATAGATAAGAATTGCTGCATAAAATTACGTAGTCAACTAATGATGTACATATTAATAGATTTTTAATTGGATTATAATAATCATTTGGCCCCCACACCATGAGGGCCGTCATTTTCAATATCCAGACTCCACAGCTCATCAGAGCTCCTCCCAGCAGAAGAGCTGATCACAGCCCTGATCATCAGAGTCCCACCCTACATCCATCTATTTCAAGCCCAGGATACGTCAGAGACGCAGACACAGGGTAGAGCTGCTACCGCTCTCCCTGTGCCCAGCTGATCATGAGGCACCCAGGAGGGAAGGCGGGTTCTAGCCGTGGCCTGCCATCCCAGCAGAGCCTTGCAAGAAGCTAGAGGAACCTCCACCCATGAGGGCCACCGTTTTCAATATCCGGACTCCACGAGCTCCACCCAGCAGAAAATTTGATCTTTACCCATCTCATATATACCTGCATGAGATGAGAGGCTGCTACAAGAGTATCCCACCCCATGGCAGAGCCTGGCAAAGTACCCATGTCGTATTTGGTATGCCAAAACCAGTAACAATTATTGACCTCATTCCCATGACCTGAAGGAATGGTTTGAGATTCTTCATGTTCCTGGAGCGATCACTTGCCCTTGGGCTACACTAGCATGTGGCAAGACATATGGGGATGTTACTACTGCCCACTTGAGCAAATCGATGAACAAGGGGAAGACAAGCTAATCATTTGGAGAAGTCAGATAACAAAATAAAGGATGTGATCCCTAAGCTAGGTTGCAAGTTTGGATAATATTAGGCTAGTCGGAAAAGAGGTATATATGCACTGCATGAAGGAAAAGTTTTTTTGCATAAAATCCTAAATCGGGCCTATGTCTTGCATGTGGCTGACCCGAAGTTGGATCCTGGCATCCCATATGATCCTCCAAGCTCCACCAGGAGAAATTCCTGATTACAGAGCCAGGAGTAACCCTTGAGCATTGCCGGATGTGACCCCAAATAAGCAATAAATAAATAAACAAATGAATGAATGAATGAATGAATGTATGAATAATTAATTAATTAATTAATTAATGAAACCCTAAAAATGGTAAGAAAACTTTAGTACTTGCTAAGTAGCAAAAGCTTCTTTGAGACTAGGGCTCTTTACAGAAACAGCAATGGGGCTGTGGAGGTGGCTCAGTAACAGAGCACTTGACTTGCATATGTGAGGTTCTGGATTTTATTTTCAACAAAGTTTAAAAAACATTAAGGAATAGGTATTATAACAAGTAATATAATAGTTACTTGTAACATAATAATAATTACTTGTAACAAGTAATATAATGCAAAATCAGATTATAGAATATTGCACATATACACATAAAGAATTTTTAATTAAATTTAAAAACAAATAAGAGGTAAATTTTTGAAAAAAAATAAGGGATAGGAACACACCCAATGCAGCTCATAGCTTACTTCTAGCTCTGTGCTCAGAGATCATTCCTCATGGTGCTCAGGGACTGTATACAGTGCCAAAGAGCAAATCAGACCCAGAATCAAGAGCTTTATGCCTGCACTATATCCCTTCTCCAAACAGAAAGTGAAAGAACACAATTCAAGGTGGAGTATCCTACCAGGGTAAGGGCCTGGTGGCTACTCTTATCCAGACACAAACTAAAATTCCTCTGCTGAATGCCAGAAAAGATACTTTTGAAAACATAAAAACACTTTCTCAAGTGAAGCAAAATAAGTATCCCTCTAATGCTGCCCACATCCTGCAAGTGACAAATACCTGGAAATAATCAATTACTATATTTTATCCTTACAGTGAATCCCATTTTCCAAGTCCCATATTGGCATAAAACAACCATCTGAGGAAATGTTTTATGCATAGCATTTTGTGTAGTTTTCTCTCTACTTTATTATAAATAAGTCCTGAAACCCTTTAATGGGTGCTGGGATTTTCTCTATCTCTCACTCTGCTCTCCCTGGAAGAGTTAAACAGTCTGGAATCTGGCTTCACACAGTTTTACTGTTTACCTGCATGAACTAGTGGAAAGTAACAAACTTGTGCCTGCGGAAGTTCCATTTTTCAATAAAGTGAAATAAAAACAGGAAAAAGGAGAACTGCAAAGCAAAAGGTTAATTTATTGTTGGTGAGGGTCAAGCACTCCAATTCATATGTGGTAGCAGTTTATGAAAAAGAATAAATTTGACAGTGGCTAAAACTTTTGAGTGGAAATATACATTAAAGAGATTTTAATAAGATAGAAAAGGCAAAGCTTGGTTAAACAATTTCATTTATTTTTTGTTTGGGGGCTACACCAATCTGTCCTCAAGTCTTACTCCTGGCTCTGAGCTCAGGAATAATTCCTAGTAGTGTTCAGGGGACATATGTGGTCCCGGGATCAAACTCTAACCGGCTGAGTGGACAGGTTAAGTAGCTTGTCTAATGCTCTGCTTCTTTGGCCTCTTATTTGATGAAGTTTAATCATAGCAGAAGAGAAGTAGAACAAGTATAGAGGCAACAGCAATTATATATTGGGTTATTATCATTTAACATTCTAATGATTCTTACTTTGTAATGTCACCACTTGACCAGTATCAATTTTACTGCAGAGTAGCAAAAATTCTGGAAGTCAATATTAATCTCCAGAGGATTTTCTTTTTTTTTTTTTTTGCTTCTCATGCTTTGAGAAGCAAAAAAAAAAATTATTTGTATCAAGAAACAAATGCAGCTCAGACATTGCATTGATTATCTGACTTTTAGGTGTATGTGGTAGAAAGCATATACTCCAAAATTTCCCAGCTTAGCTGTTTTTTTTTTTAATTAAATATTTTATTATACCACCGTGAGATATATAATTACAACGTTGTTCATGTTTGGAGGTTTTGGTCACATAGTATTCCAGCACCCACCCTCTACCAGTGCCCATTTCCCACCACCAATGTCCCCAATTCCCTCCCCTCTCATAGCCTGCCTAAATGGCAGGTTCTTGATCTCTTTTATGTCTCCATCTCTCTCTTTTCCTACTCTTATACATTGTGGGATGCACTACGTACACTTAGAGGCCATCATGTACATTTTTTTTGCCTGTATTTAATGCTCAGTTCTAGGTTGGTATTAGCCCTTTCGACATTTATTCACACATGTTCCCTTCTCTGTCTTACCTAACCTCCAGAGGATTCTTAAAGTTAGAAAAGAATAAGTGGAGGCACAGAAAATTTTAATGTCAATATTTAAGAGACGAAAGGAGGTAATGATTAAGTCAACGTCTGAAATTAAATAAGCAGCATCAGAGTCAGGAGGCATGTAAAAGCAACATAGAATATGTTGGACTGTAGATCAGTAAATTCCTCAGTAGGGTGAGGGTTAAACAATATTAGAGTTGATTAAACAGCAAAGGGGGGATATGGACCGGTAGTGTAGGATCAGTCTTCTAAAGGTAAGACTTTTTTTTTCCAGAAAACAGGCTTAGGACTCTTCCAGTGCCATCATTATTAAGGGAACTTAGATCGATCAAAATCCACATGGCTTCAGGAAATTCATTACCATTAATTAAAGGATGCCTATTGTTTTAAAAAGTGAATTATAACGACTCAAGGGATTAAGTAACTTTTGTAGTTGTCTCAGTTATTTGCACCTTTTGAAATAAAAATGTAATCCTTATTTGACCTAGAAATTGTCTATTATTATTTGTCCAGATCAAATAGAGTGGAAGAATAGTTTCCCTCAACATTAACAATAACAAATGTGAATACCCTTTAAAATCATTCCACTTAACATTTAGAAGTGGAAAAAATATATATAGAATATATATATAGTGGATATATAAAACAGTAACTTGGGTCCTAGCATTAGCTGTTAGTAGGTATTCATTTTGCATGTGGTCAACCGAGGTTTTATTCTTGCTACCAAATATAGTCCCCTGAAACCCACCAAGAGTGATCTCTAAGCACAAATTCAGACATAAGCCCTGAGCACTGCCAGTTGAGGTCCCCAGTCCACAAAAACCAATGATTTAAAAAATACAGTTGGTAATACTAGAGGAATGGCTCATTAAATTTGCACATGTTTTATCCCTGGTAGCACTGCATGACACCCTGAATACCACTGGGATAACTACTGAGCACTGAACTAAGAGTAGTTTCCAACCAGCATGAGGTGTGACCACAAAGCATAAACACACATGCATGTGTGCACACAAACACATGCACATGCTCATACATACATATATATGAAAGAAAAAAAAAGTTTCAACATACATTTTGTAATTTGAGGAAAAGGAGTTAATAGAGATAATCTCGAAGGAAAAGTAATGGATATTATTTAAGAAATGACAAAAAATAACAACTATTTCAATTCTAGGTTTAGGTTCATGATGTGGATTCATGCCTCCAGTTCTATGTACACATTTAAGAATGAAGTATAAATATAGGGTAACAAAATTTATTATGAACATTCACTTGATCACTTGAATCCCGTTAGTCATTGATTTGCTAGAGCGGGAGCCAGTAAGATTTCCATTGGACCCTATCACGTGCCAATTTAGCCCAATGGCATCTGGTTGTTTCAGGAATAGGAAGAGCCTCAAACCGTTCCTTCAGGATCTTTACAAGGAAGTCTGACCATCTTGTAGGTGGGCGGCCACGTGATCTTTTGTCCCGTGGGATCCAGTCAGTAACAGCTCTAGTCCAGCGGTTGTCTCCAAATCGCATTACATGTCCAGCCCATCTGATTTTCGATGCCTTGGCAAATGAGACAGCGTCCCTGATTCTGGAATAGCGACAGAGGTCAGAACTCCGGATTCCTTCTCTCACTTGAATGAGGAGTGATATTCCAAGCATAGGTCTTTTGATTCCTCTCTTGGAGACCCGAATAGCATTCTCATCCTGCTTTCGTAGGGCCCAGGTCTCTGAGGCGTATGTTAATGCAGGGAGAACAGTGGAGTGAAAGAGATGTGCCCGTAGCCGGAGGTTCTTTGTCCTTTTAGCTATTTCTCCCATGCCTTTGAAGGCATTCCATGCCGCTCTCTTCCTCCTGCACAGTTCAGGTTTTTGGTCGTTCATCATGTTGATTTCTCAACCTAGGTACACATAACTGCTGCATTCAGAGATGTTTGTTCCATTGAGAGTGAATGAGGCCTCTGGAACTAGTTCATTCTTCATGAACATAGTTTTCTTTAGATTCAGCTGTAGACCTATCTTTCCACATTCTCGGTCAAAGTCAGCCAGTATTTGTGTCGCTTGGCTAATGTTTGGTGTTATTAGAACAATGTCATCATCGAAGCGGAGGTGATGTAGTTGCCGACCATCTATCTTCACTCCCATTCCTTCCCATTCTAATTGTTGTATGATGTTCTCGAGGGTGGCGCTGAAGAGTTTTGGTGAAATGGTATCACCCTGTCAAATCCCTCTTTTCACATTAATGATCACTTCTTTGTAGAATGGTGAGATCCTGGTGGTGAATCCGTAACACAGCTCACGAAGGATCTTGATGTATTGGGTTTGAACACCCTGTTTGGCTAGGCAGATTCTTCAGGTGTTCGGGTCTGACTTTGTCTGGGCCAGTGCTGTTCCCTTCTTTACCGACGAGATGGCATGTCGGATTTCAGAAGGGAGAAGGTTGGGAATGACATATCCATCCTGTGGAATTTGGTATGTGGGCAGGTGGATGTGGCTATCAAAGAGATTTGAGTAGAAGTCATGGATAATCTTCTCCATTGCCTTTCTGGAAGATGTGATAGATCCATCAGGGTGTCGGAGGGCAGTCATCTTGGTCTTATAGTTGGCAAAGGACAGGCGGGCAGTGTGAATGCTTTTCCCAGCTTCTGCTGCATCTTCCAGTATTTCTGCTCTTCTGTCTTTGAGGTCTTCTTTTATCGCTTCTCTGCATAGTTTAGAAAGCTTGGACATTAGCATTTGGTCTCCCTGAGGCTCGTGCCTTGTCATGTTGGCGAATGAGCTAGAGAGTTTCTATTATGATCATTAGGAATAGAAATTAAACTTACTATGTTTTGCTATTTCATTATACATTTATTCAAAAAGTGTGCCATGTGTAAGTATTAAATTAAGTCCCCAAACTTTTTTTCTGTTCTTTATTTCGATATTTGCAGCCAACCTAAGTTAAATCCAAAGCATCTCATATGGTCTTCTGAGTCCTGACAGGAAAAAAAACACAAAGAAGAGACACCATTTGCACTTCAATATTCATCGTAGCACTATTCACAATAGTCAGAATCTGGAAACAACCTGCATGCCTGAAAACAGAAGACTGGCTAAAGAAACTGTGGTACATCTACACAATGGAATACTATGCAACTGTCAGAAAATACAAGGTATAAAATTTGCCAGCAAAGGATGGACATGAAGATTATCATACTGAGTGAAATGAGTCAGAAGGTAAAGGACAGATATAGTATGATTGTATTCATTAGTGGGATATAAATATATACTAGTGTTCTACTAATTGTTGGAAATGGTAATGCCACACTAGAACTGACCATTAAATGTACACAATTTCTAGGTACATAATTCCTAAATGTCAGTAGGGAAATCCACATTGTGTAAGAGAGAAGAGAGAGAGATAGAGAGAGAGAGAATGCAAGAGAGAAAGAGAAGTGAAGAAAAAGTGTCTGACATAGAGGCAGGCTGAGGGAGAGGGAAGGGAATTGGGGGACATTGGTGGCAGCAATAGGGCACTGTGGAGGGATGGATGCTGGAACAATGTATGACTGAACACAATCATGAACATCTTTGTAATTGTATGTCACACAGTGGTATAATAAAATACTTTAAAAATAGCAACAAGCAAACAAATTAAAAAGAGAGAGGAAAGAAATAAAATAAAAAATAAAAAGATTAAATAAAATCAGATAAAATTCTGATTGCTGTTTCCCTTCATATCTTATTCTTCCATGGCATTCAGTTATTTGTATAAATTAGAAAATATATGCTTGTTAAAGAGCATGAAACAGAAGAAAAATAGTTTTAAAGAGTGAAAGAAGATATGCTACCACGTTCAAGGTCCTGAGGTACCACCTATTTCACCAATCCAATGAGAATGGCCCTATTACCCTCAAGAATTGAAGGACCAAAAGTGATAAACTCTCAGTTTCTGAATTGCAGACCATACTCCAAAAAAAAGATAGAGAAAAAATGAGAAAGTTCTGCCATAGACACAGACTGGAGAAAGAAAGAGAGTGTTAGGGAGTTGTGGAGGGATATTGGGGACATTTGTGTGGAAAATGCATACTGGAGAGATGGGTGATGAAACATTGTATGAAAGAAAATGATCATGAACAGCTTTGTAATTGTGTATCTCACAGTGATTCAATTAAAAAAATTGATTGGACTTATTCCAAAATACAAACATAATATGTGCACAGACACACATTTGCACATGCACACACATACACACAAACACACACACTACACTACTGATAGTAATAAATATTTATGCCTGAGTGTTTTGCTATTTCATTATACATTTATTCAAAAAAGTGTGCCATGTGTAAGTATTAAATTAAGTCCCCAAACTTTTTTTCTGTTCTTTATTTCTATATTTGCTATAAAATATTTAATAGTTCAACATGAATAAAAACAGATGACCATTTATTTCTAATATTAAAGCTAATGTGAATGATGCTGCAAGAATTATGATTCATAATTTGAACTTTATAATTATAATATTTCATTCATTTCTGTTTTATTTTGGTTGCTTTTTACATGCTGAAATAGTTAACTGTGTATATATCTATGTGCAGATATATGTATATATATATATATATTTTACACACAAAAAGAAAAGACAGATGGAAGCTGATCACACAAAGACTGAACAAAAGCCCAGTTTCAAGGTGAAAGAGAAAAAAAATAAGTGAAAGTCAAAGAAGCAATGATACTCTAGAAAAACATGCAAAGTAATCATAGGAAAAGTGGCAATAAATTATCTTATTCAGTAATATCTATAAGTGTCTATAGATTGAATTTGCCAATAAAACGTCAAAGAGTGGTTGCATAATATACAAAAACAAAATTCAACCTTCTACTGCTTGCAGAAAGAACCCTTGTTATTTGCATTATAGTTTCTGAGGAAAAGGTTGTAACACAATCATGTGAGCAAATTATACCTTCAAAAAAGCAGCTCTACTATACTTATGTTTGACAAAATAGAGTTCAAACTAAAGAGAGTAATCAAAGATACAGCAGACATTATACATTGATTAAGGGATCAATACATCAAGAGAATTAACTGTTATCAACATATATGCAGCAAATAAAAGGGCAGCAAAGTTCTTAAAGCAAGTACTAATAGACCTGAAGAGAAACATCGACAGCAACATAATAGTGGTGAACTTTACATCCCACTCTTATCATTGAACAGATCAACCAGACAGAAAATCAATAAAGAAACAGCAGTCCTAAACAAAGAATTGAAAATGCTTGGAAAATGGAAATATGCACAACCATGCAACCACTCAAAAGATGAATTCCTAATCTTCAGAAATGAACATAAACCATTCTCTAGGATAGTAAACATGCAAAATAGTTTATAGTAATAATAAAAGAAATAACCCAAAATCAATTACCATAAATTTGTGAAAATAAAAATCACATTAGATTTCTTTTTGAACCATAATGCCACAAAGGGATCTAAATTAACTACAAAGGAAAGAAAAAAGAAATCAAACATCATATTAGACTACATACTGTGGCAAAAATATTAGGTCAAGAAGGAAATCAAGAAACAAAAAATATACATAGAAAAGAAATGATACGTAAATATGTGTTATCAAAATTACGTGACATAATAGTAATAAAAGGAACTCTTGGAACAAGTCTTAGAGCAATACAGGCTTACATCTGTAAATAAGAAAATTTAAAAATATTAAACACAGATTCACATATTTAAGAAAGTAAAAAGAACAAGAAAACAAAGCCCAAAGAATAAATGAAGCCTTACCTATTACACAATTTCTCCACAAAATATCACTTTTTAAAACCTTAAGCTGAAAAACAAAGGAAAATAAATGAATTTTTATAGTCATGCACTTCCTGACTTAACCAAAAGAAAACAGAAAAACTAAACTGATCAGTTGCCATCACAGAAGTTGTAACAGTAATCAAACACTCCCTAGACCAAAAATCTTGTCCAAATGGATTCCCTAGTGAATTCTTCCGAACCTTCAGAGAGGACATACTTCTTATCTATCAAGCTTTTTTAAAAAAAATCAAAGAAGCAGTGATAATTCCCATTAGTTTTGACGAAGCCCATATTATCCTGGTACCAAAACATTAATTGCATTTTGAAAAAAAAAACTATGAAAAAAATCAACTCATACAAAATAAATGAGAGAAAATATTCATATACTACACATCTAACAAATGCCTAATAACCAAGATATAAAAATCATTCATAAAACTCAGCAATAAGAAAACAGACAAATCCATAAAATATGATAGAACTGCGAGAGGGATACTTATTAAAAGAAAGAGATAATTATGGGGATAGATAAATTTGGGGCATGCTGGTGCCCCAAGTTCAATCCCGCACTATATCATTTCTGTATCAATAACAGAGTCACTCAAAGCACATGTTACCCATCTCCAGCACATAAGAATTAAAAGAAAAATAAAGTCATAAATACAGGCATTTACAGGCAAAATAAAAGTGCACATTTTCAATGTTTACAAAGAAATGTGATAAAATCAACAAAATGATATTACCCGGAGGTTCACAGTGATAATAATGACCTGCATTAAGTTTATCCCAGTGGGAATTTCATGGAAAAGAATCATCATTCACCATCGGTATGAATATGGAAAACAATATAAAGAATTATCCAAAATGAAAAAGAAACCTTGTGGGCCAGAGTGATAGTCCAGTGGGTAGGGCATTTGCCTTGCACACGACCACCTGGGTTTAATCTTCGACACCCTATATGGTCCCCCGAGCACTGCCAGAAGTAATTCCTGAGTGCAGAGCCAGGAGTAACCTCTGAGAATTGCCAGGTGTGACCCAAAAAGAAAAAAAAAGAAACCTCATATTACCTAGTGATTCTATTCCTTGGTATCTTTCCAAAGAATAAAAATCATTCATTGAAAAATATATATGCATGATGACATTCAGTACACCATTGTTTAAAATAGTCAGATCTGAAAAACTTTCATATGCACAATACCAGACTCATAAGTATTATAAATACTAGAATATATAGGAATAATATATTATATAAAATACTAGGCACTTTTATTTAACTACAGACACAGATACACCCGGCAGAGCAGAAACCAGCTTTCCCTTTGAACCCCCTGCATTCCATGGACTACGAGAGCAACTTCCAACCCGAGTCCACTATCCAGATGGAGCCTCGGAAGAGCCCTGAGAAACCCCCCACACCTTGCTGGCAGTGATCTTCACCATCCACACTCCACAGCTCGTAAGATCTTCACCCAACAGATTAATCCAGTCTCCAACCCTGCTTGTCAGAAACCCAGTTTACAAGGACCCACCATGCAGAGACCCACCCTTCAGAGGAGAATATTTCAAGCCCAGGAATGCTTGAGCCACAGACACAGATACTACAGGCAGAGCAGAAACCAGCTTTCCCCGTTGCGTGCGGATGCTGCGCTTCCACGCCGATTTACCTCCAAATTAACGTGAATATTCTACCCACCCCTCTGAGAGAGCCCCACAAAGTCATGAGAGTATAGCGCCTGCAAGCCAGAGCCTGGCAAGCTGACTGATGCGTGTTCGATATGCGGCGAAACCAGTAACAAAAATGTTTATTTTCCTGACCCCGAAAGAGCCCTTAATACGGCAGCAGTAAGAAAGGCAGACAAGCAGTGCCTGATAAAATTTCACGGCCATCCTAGGCTTCCAAAACAAAGAAGGAATAAAATGACTGTGCTTTAAATGCACATAGTCTGGCATCAGAAGCATATATTGAGGATCTGATGGTGCAAGCGCAAAAGATCAAGTACAACATCATTGGTCTGAATGACACTAGGAGGTATCAGTCGCATCATGCTGTATTTGACACCAGAGAAGAATTGTTTCTTGGAACATGTGACAAAAAGAGGCGTCAGTGGCATTGGTGTCCTTGTCAACACGAACATGGACGCCAACATTGATTCATTTGAATGCCTAACAAACCAGATAGGACGATTACACTTGAAGAGATGTGGCCCATTGCCAGCAATTTCTACCTTCATTGTCTATGCACCAACATCCACATACAGAGGAGATGAAATTGAGAAATTCTACATGGAACTGGAGGAGTTCTATAAAAAGATCACACCTTCTACAAGATCATAGTCAGTGATTTTAATGCCAAGATAGGAAAGAATATATCGACTGAAGAACTCCACATCGGGACTCATGGCCTAGAATGGAATGAACAGGGTGAGAGACTCTCTGAGTTCATCATGCCCACCAAGACCATTCATGGGAACTCACATTTCCAGAAGGCTGAAGCGAAATGTTGGACATGGGAATCTCCTGGTGGACAGTTCCACAATGAAATTGACCACATCATCTTCAATCGACAGTTTTGTCTGACCGATGTTGCCGTCGTCCCCAAATTCCAAACAGGATCGGACCACCGTCTCCTTTGTGCAAAATTCTACTTCCCACAATGGGGGAGAAAAGGCTGAAAAGTTTAAGAAGAGAACTCCCATAACTACCACCAACTGAGAACTCTTCAGCACCATTGCAGCAACATGGGAAGATACCATCATTGATGACATCGATGAAGAAATCAACAATACGACTGGTTCAGCACCTCCATGATTGTGCAAAGAATGCTGATAGAAAGACACAAAAGAATGCCTGTCTTCAGAAACTCTCGAGCTCATTCGCCAATGTGGTAAGGCGCGAGCCTCAGGAGACCAAATGCTAACATCTAAGCTTGCTAAACTATGCAGAGAAGTGATAAAAGAAGACATCAAAGACAGAAGAGCAGAAATACTGGAAGATGCAGCAGAAGCTGGGAAAAGCATTCGCACTGCCCGCCTGTCCTTCACCAACTATAAGACCAAGATGACTGCTCTCCGATAATCTGATGGATCTATCACATCTTCCAGAAAGTCAATGGAGAAGATTATCCAGGACTTCTATTTAGATCTCACTGATAGCAACTCCACCTGCCCACATACCAAATTCCACAGGATGGATATGTTATTCCCAATGTTCTCCCTTCTGAAATCTGACATGCCATCTCGTCGGTAAAGAAGGGGAACAGCACCAGGCCCAGACAAAGTCAGACCTGAACACCTGAAGAATCTGCCTAGCCAAACAGGGTGTTCAAACCCAATACATCAAGATCCTTTGTGAGCTGTAATACGGATTCACCACCAGGATCTCACCATTCTACAAAGAAGTGATCATTAATGTGAAAAGAGGGGTTTGACAGGGTGATACCGTTTCACCAAAACTCTTCAGCGCCACCCTCGAGAACATCATGCGACAATTAGAATGGGAAGGAATGGGAGTGAAGATAGATGGTCGGCAACTACACCACCTCCGCTTGGCTGATGACATTGTTCTAATAACACCAAACATCAGCCAAGCGACACAAATGCTGGCTGACTTTGACCGAGAATGTGGAAAGATAGGTCTACAGCTGAATCTAAACAAAACTATGTTTATGAAAAATGAACTAGTTCCAGAGGCCCCATTCACTCTCAATGTAACAAACATCTCTGAATGCAGCAGTTATGTGTACCTAGGTCGAGAAATCAACATGATGAATGACCTAAAACCTGAGTTGCGCAAGAGGAAGTGAGTGGCATTGAATCCATGCCTTCAAAGGCATCAAGGAAACAGCTAAAAGGACAAAGAACTTCCGAGCCCCGGGCAAATCTCTTTGACTCCACCATTCCCTCTGCATTAACATATGCCTCAGAGACCTGGGCCCTACAAAAGCTGGATGAGAATGCTATTTTGGACTCCCAGAGAGGAATCGAAAGAGCTATGCTTGAAATATCATGCCTCACTCAAGTGAGAGAAGGAATCGGAGTTCAAACCTCCATCGCTATTCCAGAATCAGGGACGCTGTCTCATTTGCCAAGGCATCGAGCATCAGATGTGCTGGACATGTAATGGGATTTGGAGACAACTGCTGGACTAGAGCCATTACTGACTGGATCCCACGGATGTCAAAAGATCACGTGGCCGCCACCTACAAGATGGTCAGACTTCCTTGTCAAGACCCTGAAGGAACGGTTTGAGGCTCTTCATATTCCTGAATCAACCAGATGCCATTGGGCTGCATTGGCACATGATAGGGTCCAATGGAAATGTTACTGGCACCCACTTGAGCAAATCGATGAATAACGGGATTCAAATGATCAATTGATAAAATACTAGATGAATCTCATAAATAATTTTATTCCAATGTTTCTTAATGCATTGAACTAATGCATAAAATTAATAAGCATTCTAATACAAATTTTTTATAGTAAGAAGTAATAATGTCTTTTCTTTTCTATGACTTGGATGAAACTAAACATAGTACATTGGCATATAAAGCATATGTGTGGAAATCTCACTCATTTGTGGTTTATAAATAAAGAAAACTTAGAAGCAGAGGATGAAAACAATCTTTGAACACTAAAAGAACTGAGATAATCGATCAAGGTTATGGCAAATGAATGGTTCACATTACAGGTGATAAGGGTATTCTGGCACTTCAGTGGTTATGGTGGTACAGCTACTCTGTAAGAGAAAATCATAAGAATTAACACATTGTAAACTGGGTCACCTTAATAATAAATTAACTTAAGTGAAAAACTTTATTCCAACTCATCGGTCCAAGTATTTAAGTTATTCTTTGTGTTTTGAACTGTGGTTTTCTAATAACTATTTTTTTGAAATCTAAAAGGAAATCCTTTCCATTTTATAAAATGCCTGAGTTGCTTTGCTGTATGTGTCACAAGGTACTATATAAACCCAAGTTGTTGTTGTTAATAGATTCTATTCTCACAAAATACCATTGTTTGAGTTACCATTTTGGCGAGACTGCCTAGGAGAGGGAAGCAAATAGAAATTTTACTCCTGCTTTAAAAGGAAATAATCAGTCTGCAGGTGGCTGCATATAAGTGAATTGGACTAAGTGTTGCACACGGTTTTCACACAGAATAACACCCAACAAGAAGGAGCCAGATAAAGATCTTTTGTCCAGGCTGTGTTCTAAAGAGAGCTTTTCGGTTCCTAGCTTCTCACGATTATGCAGGAAAATGATGGTATGCTTAAAATTAGATTTTTTCTTCACAGGACTTCTGACTACAATGTAGAACTAGAGTAGTATAATTTTTATTCTTCTGTACTTTTATGTAATCCAGACCAGTTGAGTGAACAGTAAGATGCTAGGGACCAAAATAAATTCCTGCTCTCTGATTCTGCACATTGACCCTTACATCTCAGTCAATCCTTTCATATCAAAGAGTTTTCTAAGATTCAGAGTTAATATGCACTTTTATTAAGCTCCAGAGAGAAAGAGTTAAGTCAGTGTTGAGTTATTTATGATACATGTTTGTTTCAGGTTTTACTGCTCGAATTTACTTGCCATGGAAAACATTTGGCACTCCCTATGGGATTGGAAAATATATCACTTCAAGTGTGCAGTATTACAATAATATCAGGATAATTCAGCTCAGTCTGATTTTCAAAGATAAGTACTTTCTTGAAAAACACTGCCAGATATCGCAGCTTGCTCAGGGAAAAGTGAGAGATGCTGAAATTCAGTTTAAAATATCCTTGCAGTATTTAGGAAAAGCATTAGCAGCAACAACAACAGAAAAAAAGGTTTCCACTATTGTAAGATACTCAGTCCTTAGCACTGACTTCAGAGAATTCTATTCTCTGTTCTTGTCTCCTATTCTAATATTGGGAGGCAGCTGAGTGGCCTCCATGATAACCACATCGCAGAACAAAAGAGAGATGGGGATGGAAGTGTTCCAATTTTAGCCAGTGAAGCCTGTGAGCTAGTGCCAAAGATAACAGAGTCGAGTCAAAGGCTGCATGGGACAGCTGCACTGGCAGTGTCTACAGAGGGGGAGGGGTGGGGAACAGAAACACTGAGAATCCACCATCTATATATTTTAATGAATGTTATCCAACATTTCTAGCCATGAAGAAAAGAATGTGGAAATGAAAGTAAAATTAGAAGGAAAGATTGGAAGACAAGGTATAAGAGAAAATAAAAGAATGGGCAAAAGATGAGTAAAACAAAAATAATGAGATCAGTGGTAAGATCATTACAGAAAACAAGGTGTCTGTGTAACTTAAAGGGTTTCTATTTGCCTAGGGGGCAAAACAGGGTGGGGTTGACTCACACAACCAGTGGTACTCAAGCTTACTCTAAGCTCTGTGCTGACAGGGAACTTTATGGAACTTTATTTGTTGCTGGGATAGAACTTGGGTCAGCCAAGTGCAAGACAAATTCCCAACCTGCAGTACTATCTTTAAAGTCCCTACCAGTAGTTTTAAAACAAAGAAATGAGCAATTGGAAATTGCTCATAAATTTAGTTTCCTTCATAAGCATTAAAGAGAGAGACAGTCAGCTCTTTAGATAGATGGATGAATGGACAGATGGACGAAGAGATATAAAGAGAGAGAGGGAGAGGGATACATACACTTACACACACAGATTCACTTCTACTATATGGTAAGTTTTTTTTTGGTTGGAAAATATTCCATTTCCATAGTACATAGGAATGCCAAAAATGTCTGTAACTAAGAATAAATTGAGATGTATATGCAAATCATAAAAGGTGAATTTATGATCTAAATATATAATAATGTATCTAAATATGAGGAAAAAACAAAACACTTGAAATTTCTTTTTACATTAGTACTTTTCTAATCAGTGGAGTGTCTGATCACCAAAACTGTAGATTATGATTCTTCTATAGGCACAGTCACTCTTTTTCATGATGTTTTACACATGCCAACTGAACTATAAACTTGTGTAAATAAGTAAATACCATCCAAATAACAAGCATAATCTATTTGTACAGAGTATAACAAAACAAGGGAATCAGCCAGCATCACTTAGCTTCCACAGAGACACAAAGACAGGAAAAAGTAAGGAAGCTTTAGAGAATAAATGGAAGATACCAAATATGATGCTCTTGACTACAGTTCTTGGTGTGAGGGAAGGTGTGAGCAGATTAACCAAGAATAGAATATTGCATAAGTAGTTTTATTTTCTCTAGTTAGTCTTATCTTCAAAGCTCCTGTAAAATTTGGAAAGCTGCCAGTCATTGACCTGTCAAGTGCTAAGGATTACAGATCATATAATTTGTTCTCCTGGAATTAATGATTCAGATTAAGTCCATACTTTAATAAATATTCTGGTTTATATCTAATCATTTGAATACCCATGTCACTGGCTAAAATATAGCAAATTTGTGTTTATTTCCTGAAATAAGTTGAACAAGTAAAAATAAATATAAGTAAGCAAGACTACTCAACTGTAAATAAAGGACATTTTTCTAGCTTCAGTTTCTTATTTATGTATTCAGTCTAGAGATCTCCAGTAGAATGGAGTGGAATTAGAGTACAAAATAAGATGAAACAGATCTCATTATTTCAAAGTAAAATAAAACCAGGGAAAATTTATTCAATTTATTGAACAAAGGAGAAAGAGAGTAGCATGGAACACCACAAAAACATCAAAGAAATATCTAAAAAGGACAAAGAACCTCTGGCTCGGGCACATCTCTTCGACTCCACCATTCTTCCTGCACTAACATACGCTACAGAGACCTGGGCCCTATGAAAGCAGCAAGAGAACGCTATGCATGTCTCCCAAAGAGGAATCGAAAGAGCTATGCTTGGAATATCACGCTGTACTCAAGTGAAAGAAGGAATCCGGAGGTCTGACCGCCATCCCTATTCCAGAGTCAGGGATGCTGTCTCATTTGCCAAGGCATCAAAAATCAGATGGGCTGCACATGCAATGCAATTTTGGAGATGACCGCTGGACTAGAACCGTTACCAACTGGATCCCATGGGATGTCCAAATATCACGTGGCCGCCCACCTACAAGATAGTCAGACTGCTTCGTCAAGACCATGAACGAATGGTTTGAGGCTCTTCGTATTCCTGAAACAACCAGATGCCATTGGGCTACCCTGGCACGTGATAGGGTCCAATGGAAATGTTACTGGTGCCCACTTGAGCAAATTGATGAATAACGGGATGTCAAGTGATCAAGTGCTTGAACAAACATCTTATACCAAATAAGAATTAATCACTGTACCCACATGGAGTTCAAATATCACTGAAAGTCATAGACACCAAAATAGAGAAGTTTTTACATTACATAAAAATGTTATTTGACTGTCTTGTTACTTCTCATGATAGAGTAACCAATGAGATTTGTTCCTTACCTCAAAAAAATTTTTAAATGAGACAAAAATACGTAAAATGGTTCTCAATCGCATTGTGCAATAGAGGAACAGAATGACCCAAAATGAAGAAACAGTGCTACAATTACCCAACGCCATTGCCTGGAGAAAGTATTTAGGGCACAGTATATGGAGGAGGCAGCCAAAGACAACACAGTGATGTCCCCATGTTGAAGAGTTAGCTTTTACTCCATGTTGAGGTAAATGTACTCTTTACCTTCTTACATTATGACGTATTTATATCTGTCTAAATTAGTGAACTTAGAAAGTTAATTAGTATGTTTTCTACTCCAAGAAGGATTTTTGACAAGGTTTGAAATGATTCTGCATGACGGTGTATAGTAAATGATAACTTATGTTGGGTAACAGGTAATTTTTAGATGTAGAAGAAATTGAGTCATAACTATAGTACAGTTGGTACTATGGGTAGGGCATTTGCCTTGGATGTGGTCAACCTGGGTTGGATCCTCAGTATCCTTTATGGTCTTTAGAGCACCGCCAGGAGTGATTCCTGAGTGCAGAGCCAGGAACAACCCCTGAGCATTGCTGCTAGTGACTGTCTTCCCGTTCATCATTGATTTGCTCTAGCAGGCACCAGTAACATCTCCATATGACCTGTCTCATGCAAGTAGAGCCCAAGGGCACCTGCTTGCTCCAGGAACATAAAGAGTTTCAAACCATTCCATCAGGTCGTGGGAATAAGGTCTATAATTGTTACTGTTATCTGGCATATCAAATATGACATGGGTAGCTTGCCAGGCTCTGCCGTGCTGATAGCATACTCTTGTAGTCATCTCAAAATCCAGCATTTATTGATGAACCGGGCTGTGATAGGCTGGTCTGCTGGGTGGAGTTCCTGACAAAGGGGAAGTCTGGATGTGGAAAATGGAGGTCCTCATGGAGTGGGGGGTCGTCTGGCTTGTTGTGAGTCTCTGCTGGGGTGACGGGCCAGGACTAGAACCTGCCATCCCCTCCCGGGCACCTCAATTAGCAGCTGGGCACAGTGAGAGCCAGTAGCAGCTCTGCCCCATGTCTGTCTCTGGATCAGCATACCTGGGCCAGATTAAAAAAGACTGCAGCAGGGTGGATCTGGATGAGCCAGGCTGTGATAGGCTGGTCTGCTGGGTGGAGTTCTAATGAGGGGGGAGGTCCGGATGTGGAAAATGGAGGTCCTCATGGAGTTTGGGGGGGGTCATCTGGCTTGTTGTGAGGCTCTGCTGGGGTGGCAGGCCAGGGCTAGAACCTGCCATTCCTCCGGGCTCCCTCATGAGCATCTGGGCACAGTGAAAGCCAGTAGCAGCTCTGCCCCATGTCTGTCTTGTGACAAAAAAATAAAAACAAAAAAAGGAAAATTGAGAATAAATAGATCTGATCAAGAAATCACTATCACTATCACTATCTTCCCGTTCATCATCTATTTGCTAGGGCAGGCACCAGTAATATCTCCATATGTCCTGCTCATGCTAGTAGAACCCAAGGGCATCTGCTTGCTCCAGGAACATAAAGAGCCTCAAACCATTATATTAGGTCATGGGAATGGCCTAATATAAATGTTACTGCTATTTGTCATATAAAATATGACAGGAGCAGCTTGCCAGGCTTGCCGCGCGGATCAAGAAATATGACTTTTGAGGCCGGAGCGATAGCCCAGCAGGTAGGGCATTTGCCTTGCACATGGCTGGCCCATGCCGGTCCGGGTTCGATCACCGGCATCCCATATGGTCCCCGGAGCACCGCCAGGAGTAATTCCTTAGTACAGAGCCAGGAGAAACCCCTGAGCATGGCCGGGAGTGACCCAAAAAAGCAAAAAAAAAAAGAAATATGACTTTAAAATTTAAGGGCCAGTGTGATTATACAGTGAATAGGGTATCTGTCTCTCTCATGGCCAAAGCAGGTACCCTGAACTCTGTCTGGATAGGTATATACCTTAGCTGAGAGCAGGGTTAAGCCCTGAAAAACAGAGTGTGACTCCCAAAACAACATTTTGTCTAAATTTTAATTTGGTATATACAAAATAATTTTCCTGGAAGTGCCAGGGATTGAACCCATGGCATCCTATGGAAAAAAAGTCCTCTACAACTGAGCTACATCCTGGCCCTTTTATAAAGGCATTTTTTAAAAGGTTAAGCATACGTAGAAATTTACTTGATTCAGTACAAATTTTTATTAGGTCTAGATTTTAGTTTTGAGGAACTTCTAATTTATATCAGCATAACATAAATCACCTTACTTTAATACATATGTAACAATAAAGACAAATTTGTAAATTTAGTGAAATAAACAGGTTTTATATTATTTTAGACCAAATGAATTTTGCAGTACTAGTCTCTTCTGAGTTAATCACCAAAGTTAATAGTGAAACAAATATGAATGCTTATATTTTCAATCAATATTTCATTTTTATTAGACTATACATACTTGTTTTCTTAAAAGTATGTGATTCTATAGCTATATCTATCAATATAAAGATGTGATTCCCATGACATAGCTATATCTATCTATACTTATTTAACTATAATATAAATGTGGACAAGTGACTTGAGTGATAAACTAATATCCCTTAAAATATTACCTTGGGTTTTAGGCAAGATTATTTCTTAACTTTACTTTGAACAATTAACTGCTGTTCTCTCCACGTTTTGTATTCAGAGCCATATGTTTTATATACCAAGTGTCTGTGCACAGCTGTATCTGGTCTTTCTTGGTAACTCCTCTGTGTTTTTGGATGTTTCAACCTTTTATTTGCTATGTCTGGGTTAATAGCTCTGTTCCAATAACAATCCAAAACGTTCTCCAGGCAACTCCAATATCCTAAGGAAAACATGGTCTATCTAAGTAACCTATTTTCTGACACTTGTTTACACTCACCATCCCCGGTGATGGAAAAAGTGACACAGTATAGATCTTTGAGTGACAGATTCCCAGCCAGTTCTGTTTCCCCAGTTCAACATCACTCAGCAACACAGAGCAAAGAATTTCCTCATGGTGTCCTCTACATATAGACTCAAATCCAACTTTAAACACATTTGTGAAAATCCAAATGACACCAATGTGCAATGAATTCATACACAAATAAAAAAGCTTTGTAAAATAGCAAGAAGTAATGGGCAAATCTCCCAAATCATACTCCCTGATATGTCAGCTTGTCTGAGGTAAATGAGATTATTTCTATTACCTTGGGCTACCATTGCACCTTGTAATAAAACATATCCACAACATTTTAAAAAATGCTAGAATGTATGATAAAATTCAAAGCAGGAGATAATTAGTGGAATGAAAGTATTAAACTAAGCAATTCTATAACACGGTATATATATATATCTATATATATAGATATATATAGATATATATATAATATATATGGTGAAAAATTGGAAGGCACAGTAGTAGAGAGATGGCAATAAATTATTGTAGTAAACAAGTAATATTTTCAGAATAATTTGTTTAGCAATGTAACAAAAAATTTCTGAACTAGAAAAGACAAAGTAACTTCACCTAATTACTTCTAAAATTCTATTAATATAGCATTTAATCTGACTTTTGTCTAGTATTACTTTTGTAATACCAGACAAAAGTCAGATTAAATTGCTATATTAATATTACAAAAGTAATACCAGACAAAAGTCAGATTCAAATTACTGGGATGGAACCTCGCCATCCTGGAGCGCTCTCGATCTGGGACGGCCGCTTTGGGCTTCTTGAATACAGAGAATGAAAACCTAGTCGGTGAACGGGCCAAGGACATGTTGGCTCAGGAAGTTGGGCCTGGTCCAAGAAAGGCCTTCAGGTCTGTTAACAAACAGAGCATTCTGAAAACATCAGTGAACCATTGAAATTCCAGCGGACCAACACCTCTCCTCCAAAGGTATCTGAGGAGACTGTTACTGCAAAAATCTCTCTTCCTGTCTGGGATGATGTCTATCAGAAATTGAGAATTTTTTTTTTCCCTACTATCCCATAGACAGTGAGAGTTTGGAGCTCCCTGAAGAGCAGTGGATTGCACACTTGCCCTGTGGGATGCCACTCATGTTTTTTGAGAAAGAGAAGAATTTTGGGGATCTGTCTCCGTCTCTCTTTATCTTCGGGGAGCTGAGAGTATTTGGAAAGCTGCTGTATGAGGATTCCCTCCCCCCATATGTTCATTCCCCTGTGGACATCCAATGTGTTGGACTCTCCAAGCCTGTTCGAAGACCTGGGTGTTGAATTGCCGTCACCTGTTAGCTATGACTCAGATACTTCCATTTTTTAGTGTTTCATAGTTAGTGTGTGTTTTTGTATTAATAAAGCTGTTCATTTAAAAAAATACAAATCCCAGTATTGTTACTGTTTTTTGCAGTTGCCAAAAAGTTAGCTTTCTATTTTTATAAAATTATTTTTTACTTAAATATACAGTATTTTGATTCAATGAAATGATTGCTTTAATATATTTTTACCAAACTAGTCTCACACAATACAAAATTTATAAGTTTAATTATTCAATATTTACAGAGGAGTTAGATATATTAAAAGTTGCATAATATATGTTGACAATATAAAATACCAATAAAAAAGTAAGTATTTTTAATAATATCTTCTGAACTTTTACTTTGAAATAAATATTGAAAATGTATTGTCTTACATCACTTGATCACTTGATCACTTGAATCCCGTTATTCATCGATTTGCTCGAGCGGGCGCCAGTAACATTTCCATTGGACCCTATCACGTGCCAATGTAGCCCAATGGCATCTGTTTGATTCAGGAATATGAAGAGCCTCAAACCGTTCCTTCAGGGTCTTAACAAGGAAGTCTGACCATCTTGTAGGTGGGCGGCCACATGATCTTTTTGACATCCCGTGGGATCCAGTCGTAACGGCTCTAGTCCAGCGGTTGTCTCCAAATCGCATTACATGTCCAGCCCATCTGATTTTCGATGCCTTGGCAAACGAGACAGCGTCCCTGATTCTGGAATAGAGACGGAGGTCAGAACTCCGATTCTTCTCTCACTTGAGTGAGACGTGATATTCCAAGCATAGCTCTTTCGATACCTCTCTGGGAGACCCGAATAGCATTCTCATCCTGCTTTCGTAGGGCCCAGGTCTCTGAGGCGTATGTTAATGCAGGGAGAACGGTGGAGTCGAAGAGATGTGCCCGGAGCCAGAGGTTCTTTGTCCTTTTAGCTATTTCTTCGATGCCTTTGAAGGCATTCCATGCCTGCTCTCTTCCTCCTGCGCAGCTCAGGTTTTAGGTTTTGTCTTACATATGATGAATAATAAATCTATGTTGGAACAAATG